>ML781280.1:1842490-1860770 GCA_009831015.1 Picea engelmannii | reverse complement strand
TCAGGACATAAAGGATAATAAAGGTTGCAATATAAGTGCTAAAGATATGAATGAATAAGCAAGATATAAACTAGTGAAAGCTAGCTTAACCCAACAATGAATAAGCAATACTTTAGCATAAAAGCAAGGCTTAAACAAAAATCTAACTACAGAGATATTATCAGCCTTATGGTTGTAGCAAACCAAGCTTAGCAACAAAAAAATAATCCACTAGAAACCACCTCTCACTAGCCCAATAGGTGCGCTAGGCTTAGTAGAGAGTTAGCTCAATCTTAGTGTTAGTTTAGGAGTTATTTAGCGTTAAAAGGTTTGTTTTCTGCAGCCCTAATGGTTGTAGGTTAGTTTAGTAACAGCAGCAAGAAGTTGTGGGTGAAAGGGGATGCCTCAATGAGGCAAGGGAGCCAAAGGCTCAAGGAACACTTTCACAAAGAGACAAATTTAAAACTTGAAGTTTTCACGTTTACCAAGGCAATAATTTATTTCTTCAATGCAACAAGTAAATGACTAGTGCCTTTAATAATTATGTTCATGGAGTCAAGCAAATAAAGAGCTAGAGGTACTACCTCTTTGGGGATGTAAATCCTCTTACTCCCCAAGACAAGTATCTCTAGCTAGGGTTTAGGCTAAGAGGGTGTATACCCTTATAATTCTCTTAGCAAACCCTTGTTAAACCAATAACATGTAAGCATAAATTGATGGAGACTAAGGTGGGGTTGTATGCCCTTATACTTCCCACCTAGATCTAGCAAATAACCTTGACTTGAATAACAAATGATAGCACAATGTAAAAAAGCCTTACCAATTCAAGGAAAAAGATAAGACAAACCGCCACAATAGCCAGAGAATAGCCTTCCAAGGCTAGCGCCAAGGATGATTTTAAGGATGGAAATTTATATTAAAATGTAGAAACCTTGGTGAATCTTACTAACCCTTCATATGCCAACTATAAATGTTTGGCGATATTTTTGTAAAAATATTCAAATTTCTAAGCATTTTATATAGTTTTTATAAAATTTTGGCGATTTTTAATGTAAAATAATTTTATCCTATAGAATTTGGGCGAATCATTTTTAAAATAGCAAATCTCTTTTTTGGAAAAACCATGGAAAATTAGCCCACGAGCGAAATTTATCCCCTAAAATCATCCATGGCTAGCGCATCACTTCCATAAACCAAATAACCAAGAAATATCCATATACAATAGCACAAGAGATAGAACTAGCCAAAGAGAGTGAAAACTGCAATTCAATCCTTCTCCAAATGGGAGAGTTATGTTTTAAAATGAGATCTTATGATCTCTATTTATACAAATTGTCACTAAAATAGTTTGTCCACAAAATTTTAGGGTAAACCACAAGATTAGGGGTCAAAAACCCTAATCTTTCCCATTTACACAAATAATATTAAACAATTCACTTAAAATTCCACTTTTACACAAAAAGAAACCCTAACTTAAGATGACGTCACCCATTTAGGGGGACGTTTTGACACTAGGAGAAAGTCCTTGATTTTTGGAGAAGTGTAGTTAGGATTCTCAAAGCAACATTTCAATCATCCAAGTCATTTATTCATGGTCAAAGACTCATTCTCCTCAAAACGTCCTTGTGTCAATGAATAACAACCTCACCACCAAACCCTATCTCTCCTAGATGGCGTCATGCCTCCAAAGGTGATGTTTTGCCTCTCCTAGGAAAAATGTTTGCCATGTGAGGGATAGGTTATTTCATCCACAATGTCTTATAGGCATCCAAATGTACATCTCTCTTATCCAGCATGCAGTCCCTTGCATCCAACCTGTGGGATTCAAGCCCCATGGAAGCCCAAGCTAGGTTTATTCCTCCAAAACTATCCACCAACTAGGTCCTGCAAAGACAAATAAGCATGCCATCCAAGGATCTCAAGTCAAAACATCATGATGAGTAAATCAAATCAATAAATGAGCCACCTAATCACATGCATCAAATATTACCTTTTTCAACAAGTATGTGCTCAAAGACATTATGCAACTTGCCAAGCTTGGATATGGGAGGGTTGACGAAGTGTCTTATTGGGTAGATCTTTCCTAGGTCAAGGAATGTTTCCCAAGTGATCCCTCTCTAAGACATGTAAAGTGGATGAAGTGGTTAAGGATCAAGACTCAATGGGCATGGGCTTCATGACATACAAGGGGTTGTAGTGTCTCATTCATGGGTTCCTTTATAGAGGGTGTGTGGCACCTTCATTTGCAATGCAATTTTTCCAAGCCCATTGTTTTTCTATTCTTTGTTTCTTTCATGTTTTAAGGAACGAGTTGAAGGCCATTTTCTTCGTGTGGTGTCCAGATAATGATAGTGTCATTCACAAATACTTTGCAGAAATGAGAAGGATGGCTCATGATGAGACCCCCTTTCTCCCAGTTGTGCAACTGTTATCCACGACCCTGGCTTGGTGGCCATATGATGGTAATTTCATACCGCTAAGCACCCATGATCATGATAGCTCGTCTCGTGATGAGACATCCTATCGTCCAACTAACCCTTTAAGAATTCATAATCATTATTCTTATGGGTCCCCCTTTTCTTACAAATAAGTGTTTCATAGCTTTCTTGGGGGATCCTTTGGCAAAGCATCTGGAAGGTTTATATATATGCTCTTATCTTTTAACCAACAAAAATCCCTTTAGGCCTTCAACCCCTTCTTCCCATAGAATGAGGGACAACCCCTTTTTGGGTCAATACACCCTAAAATCCCAAGAGATAAGGAAATCGGGGATTTTAAGTGATGAAAAGTGATAAGTATGATCGGGAACGGTACGATGGATCTTCAAGGGAATTCCTAGTAGCAAACCCATCCTGAGGAAAGACCACTTACTAGGGCACAATGTCAACCACCAAGGTGAAACAGGGAAATAATCATAATTCCAAATCATATGACATGGAATCTAAAGCAGGCTAAGATACAACATACTCAAATGCCTCAAATATTGAAATGACACTCACCATAATACCTGACTTGTACCTCATGGAGCAAGGCCCATTTCCTTCAGGAAGACAGTGGGTGCGGTGGATGTCGTCCTGAAAATCCTGACGTGTGTGGTGGTGAGAGGGGTCTCCATCTATGTAAGTGGACATTGTTGGTCATGTCGTCTCTCGTCACTCCATATCTACAACCTGAGGGCCTCGAGACATAATCTCCTTATTTATCTCACAAAATGGGGATAACAGTACCAATGATAAATATCATATATACCAACATTGTATTTTTGTAGATCTGGCTTATAATGTAAGTGCCATACAACCAATAGCTTATCTAGGGAAAATCCTCAAACCTCCATAACCATATCTCATGTAGAGAACAATATCCAACTACACACAAAAATAATACATACCTTTTGAACCTGTAGATAGATCTATTGTACCTGGTCATTGTAGACCTTCCTGGGAGCTTTCTTTCAGATTCTAGAGATCTAGCATCTTCATCTCCTCAATATTTCATGGATTTTCCCAACTGTACGTGCCCTCTTCTGCTTCAACCTGTGTATGTATGCACCCTATTCTCCTTCATCCCGCATATGCACGTGCCTTCTTCCATTGTAGCTCGCATGCACCTCAAAAGCTAATGTTTTTTCAGTATTTCTGCAATTCCAAAACTTTCATCGTCAACCCTCCTTTTCTACCTCAGACTTGTGTAACTTCAAATGTATCAATGAGTACCTGCAATAAACGTTTCAAAAATAATAGATATTCAATGTTCTCATTAGGTGAAAATAGGAGCCCCTTCCTCTCTTATTTATATTCTCCAAGTAGCTTCCTCAAGGGGTTACCTTCTAACTAACTTTACCCAACTTCCTTCTTTTAGGGATAACCCACTTCTAACTACTTTTCCACTTACAACCGCTTTGTCCACAAATAGTAAACTCTCCACTTCTAGTTGCAACTAATTTATTTTTAATTATTTTCTTATTTGCAACGAACTTAACCCATGATTAACTCATAGTTTCACCCACTTTGACTAGTCAATGTCTTTTAGGAGTTTCTAGAATAATTTGACTTATTTGACCTTCTAGGGGCTTCTAGATAATTCATGAGGGTTCTCCAACTTCACATGGCCATAACTCTCTAAGAATGAGGAGTTATGTGGCATTCCACATATCAACGGAAATGACATGACATGTATTATCCATGTAGAATAGTCTTACCTGCAAATACATGGATCTTCATACCATTATACATCAAACACACTTGAGTTCGTTAACCATATTGTTGAGGCTACCAGAATTTGCTACTGGACTTGCTTCTAGGGTTGACATCAATGAAAACCAACCCAATTAATCAACAAAATTTATTAAAAAGAAAGAGTTTCAAAAGGGTGATTGGGCGTTGTTATAGGATTCCATATTTGAATATTTCAAGGGAAATCTTTGCACTATATGGTTAGGCCCTTATGAAGTGGACACATTTTTTGACAATGGGACTGTCAAACCTACAACCATAGACAATTCACAAAGCTCCCTATTGGCTAATGGCCATAGTCTTCGGTTGTATCACCAACCTCTTTCCAAAGATTTGTTTATTTCTCATGTTATTTCAGACCTAGGTTTTGAGATCATTGGAGCCAAAAACCATTTTCCTGCACCACCAGCCACATAATTTAAAAAAAAATTAATAATAATAATAAAATAATAATAATAATTAATAAATAAATCTAAATGTGAAAAATCCCTTAGAGCACAATTAGATGGATGCCAACTGAAAACCATCTCCCTAGCGGTTGACACTTTTCCATTATTTTTGTTAATAATGCAACATATTTTCTTGCCAATAATAGCTCCAGGTCCAGATCAACACAATTCGATGATATATGTTGCTACAACTCATTTGTTGTAACTCATTTGTTGCAACTCATTATTTGTTGCAACTCATTATTTGTTGTAAGTCATTTGTTGCAACTCATTTGTTGTAACTCATTTGTTGCAACTCATTATTTGTTGTAACTCATTTACTACAACTCATTTGATGTAACTTATTTGTTTCAACTCAATTGTTGTAACTCATGTGTTGCAACTTATTTGTTGTAACTCATTGTTGACGGGCGAAATTGACCACTCGTCAATTGGAGGGGTGGATCCGGTCTGGGGTTGTCTAAATAACCCAAGCCGTTTGGATTAATCCACTCCGACGGGTTTAGCAGCTCTGTTGGCCGATATAAGTCCTAAGAAAACGAAAGAAAAACTAAGCTAAAGAAACTAATCTAAGTGAAAAAAGCAACTACTGCAAACTATATACAAATCTAGAATATATATATAGAATTTACTAACTAATATTATAAAACAATAATTATACTTGTCAAATGTTCAGTTACCAATACAATTAAACCTCAATTATATATGTACAGTATTTATAGAATACAAATTTTGATCGAAATTTGCAAAAATTATTTGTAAATTGTCTTATGACAGCGAAGCTATTATTTTTTACTTTTATAATTTTTATGAGGAAGGAATAAAATGAAAGCTATCTAAGCTAAGTAATTAAAATAACAATCCTAACTATAAATCTGAACTATAGAGATGAACAATGAAACGTGTTCATATTACAAGAAGTTTATATATTAATTAACTAATTGAATAACACTAACAAACTGACCTGTAGAAGCGCTTCCTATTTGTCATGTTCACAGTACTCGATTTAGCTGTTTGATGGGAGAAACCCGCACCAGATTTTCCACAAGCTTCTCGTAAACAGGAAGCAACAACGCTCTTTGAATATGAATGACAGAACAAACAAAACATAAAACAACAACAATCTTAAAGTTTACAGATCATCACATTTAGATAAATCCCAGTGCGAAGATTTGTATGTAACCGTTCATTTAACAAAAAAGATAAACCTTCTGTTCACTAAATTCAAGCAGAGTAATTGCTGTGAGTCTAATGAGATACATCAAATATGGACAAAATTTAAATCATAATGCATCAACCTGTAACAAATCTTGATATCTAAAGTAGTCAATAAATTGATTACAAATTGTTATGCACAAAACTTGAACAAAAGTAAGATAAATTGAAGCTAAAGTCGTACAACAAATCCACTTCTATTTGAGTCTGTATAATCATAAGTCCATAGTTTCTGTTCTCCCAACAATGATGGGTTGTTTACAAAAAATAATAAGTATATAAAGGCCACAGGGTGAAACATTCCCTCTGGAAATCATCAAAACTGTTTGCCAAAAGATATGGGAACAATCTCCCAGATTCCTATTTCTGCCTAAGACTAACAACCTAAACCAAAACTATTTAACAAAAAGCATGTTCTAAACTGCCACAGCAGATCCATCTCCCATTGAAATTCGTGTGTACCTGTAGATGGACAAAAAAAAACAATTTGAGATAGAGTTTAATTGTAAAATCGACAGAAATTAGAATTTTATGACTAGCTACAGAATCTCACGATTCTGTAGTTGGTCATATTTGCAAACAGAATCGCATTGAATTAATTGAATGGTAACATAAATGTATGCGATCTAATCAAAAAATCCTTCATTACTAAGCAAACAAAATTGTTTTTTCTAATTCAAAACAAACATAATCATTTTAAAATCATTTCAATCAAAAACTATATTCGATTTATCAAACAAATCTTTCGTACTAATTCAAAGCAAAGCAAATCATTCACGCTAAAACAAACCAAATCTTTTATGCCAATTCAGAACAAACAAAATCGTATTGAATCAATTCAATCGAAACAAACTATATTTGATTTATCAAACAAATCTTTGATACTAATTCAATGCAAACACAATCGGCTATGCTAATTTAAAACAAACCAAATCATTCAAAAATCAATGTTGAAATAACATACCTTGGTTGTAGGGATATGATTTGGTCACTACAATTTCAAGTTAACAATGGCAATCGTTGCCTCGATATTTTTGAACACGATAGAACCCGTGGTCTTTTGCCTCTTATCGTTGGCTTGCAGTCTATCATTTTCCTTAGACAACACAGTCACCCGGTCCTCCAAGGACTTAATTTTGGATTGCAACAGAGGGACATCTGTATAGTACCATTCAAGCCATGAGTTTCATTCAGTGCACTATTATTGATCGGGCCGAGTCACTATAGGTAAAGGATCTTTTAAAATACCAGGGGTTCCACTGTCAAACCTGATCCAGGGGAAGTTAGGGTCATCCCTGAGGCACGGTGGGAGGTTGGATACGTAGTCATAGGGTTCACCAGAACAGAGGCCATGTGAGTATGGGTACTCCTTGGTCAAAAATCACTCAATCTTAGAATCTGAATCTTCACTCAAAACAATAGGCTTATAGTCTGTGTTTTGTTTGGGCTTATTACGGGCACACCTAGATATCCAACGTGCATCCTTCTTTCCTTTGTTGTTGACATCTATATTACCCTTGCCCTTTTTTCTTGTAGGCCTCTTAACAGTATTAGCATTGTCTTTCGAACATGGGTCAGATAGGGTGTTGGGTAGGTCAGCGTTAGGGTAGGTCGAGGGTTCGACAGCGGTAAGGAGGGTAGGAGGTGGCATGGTAGGCCCGACAAGGGTTTCAGTGACCACAGTCTTGTCCACTTGACCACATTCAAGAGTGGCAAATCCATTCCTCAACAGGAAAGCTTGCCAACAGTCACCACTTAACCTCAAATGATGAACAATCATGATTTTAATCAAACAGTGATGGAAAAGGCTGGAGTCGGCCTTCTCCCTCTTATAGCATTTAGCCATTTTATACAGACTACGTAGGAGGTAGTGAGGCATATTCAAAGGGAAATATAAAAAATTCATATGTAGCCGGAGATGGTAAAGAAACACTAAACCATATCTACCTTCGCAAGTAACGAATTGCTTAATAATTGCCAATAAATCATGCCATCAAGACTTAAGGGCCGTGACTGGCATACCTCTGTCACAACTGATAATCTTTCTTGAGGTAAAGAGGAGCAACCATGGCACTTCATCTACCTTTGAATTCTTAAACCACCTCTACCCTTTAGCTGGCAAACCCATGGTTGAATTGAGGAATTCTTCATTCAATTCAAGCTGGATGTCTCCAACTTTGGCCCTACATCCATCAAATGTGAGGGCAAACTGCTGAGCGACCGCGAGGTTGAAACCCTCAAATTTTTGGATGAAAACTAACCAGCCATTACTCTTCAGGCCCTCACGAGCGTTGTCAAATAACAGCAGCATTTGGACACCATTAGGTTCTATGCGCACTACAGGGGCCATAGGAGAGAGCACACAGTCATCAGGGTAAACGGTGAGGAGGTTAGACTGAGTAGACACAGGACCAATTCCCACAATTTTCTCAAAACAAACAGAGGTATCCTGAGATGCAAGGAAGACGTTTAATGCCTATGCGTGCAAGGGTGGTGGAATGAAAAGAAACCATGCAAAACATTGATTTTGATATGTACAATCGACCGTGCCTTGGTAATCTAAATCATTCACATCACAATCCAAATATCAAACGGTTTAATCACATACTCATCGAAATCCACAACACACATAACCAAAAGATTTTGAACAAATATCCAATAACTATTTGAAAACCATAGCGTTCATAACAATCAATTGGTTCGTATGTTAAATCAACAATAGTATGTGTATGTTTTTAAAACAAAACAACATGTCAAATATTGCACCAAAGATTCAAATTAATGTGTTCTATGTAACCATTGCACCAAGGGTTTAATCAAAGACACCAAAAATTATTGCATCATGAACTTATAAATTGAAACCAAAATAACCAAATTGCAAAGTGAACAAAGGTTTGTTGGGTTGCCAACCGTATGACCATTATTGAGTTAGAGGTGAAATGACCACATGAACAAGAGTATTCATAACAATCCAAAGATGATTTTAATGCCATTGACATGACTTCCAATTCAAGGTTTTCATGCTTGCAGTCGTGAAAACGAAAACAAAAGGTAGGTGTGTGCATGCGCAAGATAATAATGTCATTTTGTTTTAAAGAATTGTGATGAGTATTGAGGGTTCACAACCCTTGTGTAGGCAGCTTGTAAGGAAAAGATAAAAATGCAAAATGGCTACCAACAATGGCGACACACTGGTAGAAGCAGTTATCTCTGCCAAACGAACAAATCCATATAAGGATAATGAGAATAATTCTTACTCAAAAACAACCAGAAAAATTGTTTAAACATCATCATTAATCATAAAAATTCCAGCTGTGCTTAAAAGATGAAAACTGATAACAGTCTTAAGACGAGCGAGTCATGATATTAAAGATAAAATATCCAATACTATTGATAGAGCCACTGCTGCCAGCAGGCGTCCATAGCCTCGACAGGGTTTCCATTTAACCCACTCTGATATCCGTATCCTGCCAAGAAGTTCCAAATCAGAATAAAGGACATTTTAAGGTCAAGAGATTCCATATTTGCAAATTTTCATATACCCGACATTGCTTCGCTGCCAGCGGGCCTGTTCAGTACCCCGACGAAGTTGTCTTGGCGTCATGCATGCATTTACCCGCTGCCAGCAGACCTATTCAGCATCTCGGCGGGTTTACAAGCACTTCCCAAAGCTCTTTTAATGATTTGTTTAGTTTTTAAAGATATATAATTGAGCGGGGTGACGCTGAAAATTATAATATTTTAGACATATTTTTACAGACCTTGAAAGAATTTTTAAATTGTCCTTCATTAAGATCTAGAAATGGTTTGTTTACAAAACCGACCTTTGAAAGCAGGGAGACATCTTCTGAGTTATTGCCTTAAGGAACAGGGACAGCGTAAGAAGAAAATGGATGATCGTGACAGGCTTCACTTACAGATTGAAATCAATAAAATTCTTTCAAACAACAGGCTTTCCTAAACATGGATGCAAATTTCAGAAGCATATCACAATTGATGTTTAGACAACTTTTCAGCAGTCATTTCAGAGGAAAAATTTTATGTTTTCTTTGTCTGAACAGTTCATAATGCAAGTACCTTTGTTTCAAAAAGAAAGACTGATAAGCATAAAAGGAAACAAAACACACCAACGAAGAAAGATTTGAAAGCAAAGAAATCCAAACAAAAAAATATGTACAAAAGGTGCATCTAAAAACCTCATGCAACAAATCCCTTGGGAGACTGAAAGAAAGTAGGAAAATCCAGTTTGATGGAAAAGCAATCTTACTCGTGGTACCTTGGGTCAAGGTTGATTCAGATTTATTTATCTCTTTACTTTCCATTTAAAATTTTAATGACGATACTGCGTTTTTGAAAATAAATGTTCAACTAGAAGTAAAGAGAAAAGGATCAAGGGGACTTCCCTGACAACAGCCGTATTATTGTTTTCGTGGTGTGCCCACTTGCGTTCATGACTGCATTATTACAAAGAGAAATAGTGAGAAATACAACTGAAAGGAAAACCTATTCCTAAACCTACCCTAACTATTAAACAAATCAGGATACTACGTGAAGTCATGCTTCCAATGTAGCCATCGGAGTAACTCCAATCTTGCAACGGAAACAAAATTAAACATTATTAATAAGAATGGTAATATATCAAAAAATGACAGAAACATATCACACTTACCGTCATAATCAACATCTAAAAACAAAGTAAGCATGATCTTACCATTCCCTTGAATATTCTTGATGTATGAATCCTCCAGCCATTGTGCAATCTTGTCATGATAAGGGTCATAATGGCATGGGCGAGCGTAAGTAAGTTCGAAAAACTTGTCAAGATTACGAGGAAATGAAAAAACCATTAGCCAAGGCTGAAATACCCCATCCTCCTGACAATTCTCTAAGTGTTCATTAATTTCTTCACATGGAGGATCTAAAAGAAATATGTCACACCTACTTCCAAGATACTTAGGTAGAAACAAAGCAGGCACAACTTTATCTTCATTATAAAAAAAAATTATATAAGAATATTCAAGCCATCCTAAGATCCTGTCACAAAAATGGGGATGTAAACCATGACTTTGATGAAATGAATATATCAATGGGAAACTCATCATAGGAGGATTCATGCAATCAATTAGATTGTTGGTTTGAATGTTTCCTTCGATGAGATTGTTCATTTCAAAATGTGAATATAAACATTGAGATTCAAGCTAAGCAAAGAACGAATCTGCAACTTAGAATGTTTGATCTCCAAATATAATGCATTGCCTTTTTCAACAATAAACTGCGTAAAATCATCTCGCAACATGTCCTTTTCCCATGTGAGTGATGAAAGTGAACAAGCGTCAAATCTGGTTTTATCAATGTTATGCTCGGAATTAATTTCACCAAAATTTAGCATATCGAAAGCATATGATTGTGGTGGAAGAGAGTAGGATGTTGTAGGTAAGATGTTAAGTCCAACAGAGTCTAGGAATAGATTAGGATATAAAAAATAAAAGGAATCAGAAATAATCACATGAAAATAATCTCTTGAATTAACAATGGTATTCTCAAAAGATTTATCTTCACCTTCTTTAAAACCCTTACTCTATTTTGGTGATGAATACCTCAACATAATATGATCATATGGATTTGCCTTTTGTGTGATAGATAATTCAAAATTTATGTGACCAACATCTAGTCTTTCCTGTGAACAAAGTGCATTTTGAGGATGAAGGTTTAAGGTTTCTTCTTCTAGTTGCATATCTTCTTCTCTAATCAGTTTCATAGGAGTACTAGAACATTCAAGATGATTTTCGTCACTAAAGTGTTTTTCAATGACTGATTTCAAATGTTGATTAGAGCATGAGTTAAAAGAATGAGGATATTCACCTTGAGCCAAAAATGAATCTTCTTCCATACTGTTCGAAGACTAAAAATACAATGATTCAAAGGAAAAACCAATTTGGTTGTCAATAAGAACCTGATCAATAGATTCTACCTCCCTATCTTGTTCAACATTGTCAGAAGGATCCTTCTCTTAGTTCTTCATTCGTGCTTGAATATGATTGGATAGAAGGGATGCAAGCATCACAGAAGAGACATAATGCAAATGACATGTTATCGAGATTAAATTTACAGAGGATATGATAGACTCTTGTCCAAAAGTCTTCTGAAGATGAATCGTCGTTGATTAGCGAAGTATGAAATTCTTCACACAATTGATCGAAATCATAAATTTCAAAAGCATCTAGAAACTCATCTACAAATTGAAACCAATCAAAAATGTGACATGCTGGAAAGGATTCAAACCAATGTTTGATTCAACCTCTAAAATTAAAAGCGAACAGTCTGCATAAAACTCCTAAATATGAGATGTCATGTTTGATGCACTTGCACCAAAACTTGTTAAGTTGGTCTTTAGTAGATGTATTGCCTCCACCATCAAAAGTGAGTTTGGACAAGCGAGAGACTGTCTCGTTGGGAACATCGGGTAATGAGAAGTTGAAAGCATGTTCCAATACAGTGATTTGGAGAGCCATGGGGGAATTAAATACATTTAAAATAAGGGCTCCTACAAGGCCAGCTTGTCAGTCGGCCCTCCTTCTAACGCCATTTGTTGACGGGCGAAATTGACCGCTCGTCAACTGGAGGGGTGGATCCGGTCTGGGGTTGTCTAAATAACCCAAGCCGTTTGGATTAATCCACTCTGACGGGTTTAGCGGCTACGTTGGCTGATCTAAGTCCTAAGAAAAGGAAAGAAAAACTAAGCTAAAGAAACTAATCTAAGTGAAAAAAGCAGCTACTGCAAACTATATACAAATCTAGAATATATATATATATAGAATTTACTAACTAATATTATAAAACAATAATTCTACTTGTCAAATGTTCAGTTACCAATACAATTAAACCTCAATTATATATGTACAGTATTTACAGAATACAAATTTTGATCGAAATTTGCAAAAATCATTTGTAAATTGTCTTATGACAGCGAAGCTATTATTTTTTATTTTTATAATTTTTATGAGGAAGGTATAAAATGAAAGCTATCTAAGCTAAGAAATTAAAATAACAATCCTAACTGTAAATTTGAACTATAGAGATGAATAGTGAAACGTGTTCATATTACAAGAAGTTTATATATTAATTAACTAATTCAATAACACTAACAAACTGACCTGTAGAAGCACTTCCTATTTGTCCTGTTCACAGTACTCAATTTAGTTGTTTGATGGGAGAAACCCACACTAGATTTTCCACAAGCTTCTCGTAAATAGGAAGCAACAACGCTCTTTGAATATGAATGACAGAACAAACAAAACATAAAACAACAACAATCTTAAAGTTTACAGATCATCACATTTAGATAAATCCCAGTGCGAAGATTTGTACGTAACCGTTCATTTAACAAAAAAGATAAACCTTTTGTTCATTAAATTCAAGCATAGTAATTGTTGTGAGTCTAATGAGATACATCAAATATGGACAGAATTTAAATCATAACGCATCAACCTGTAACAAATCTTGATATCTAAAGTAGTCAATAATTTGATTACAAATTGTTATGCACAAAACTTGAACAAAAGTAAGATAAATTGAAGCTAAAGCCGTACAACAAATCCACTTCTATTCGAGTCTATATAATCATAAGTCCATAGTTCCTGTTCTCCCAACATTGATGGGTTGTTTACAAAAAATAATAAGTATATAAAGGCCACGGGGTGAAACATTCCCTGTGGAAATCATCAAAACTATTTGCCAAAAGATATGGGAACAATCTCCCAGATTCCTATTTCTGCCTAAGATTAACAACCTAAACCAAAACTATTTAACAAAAATCATGTTCTAAACTGCCACAACAGATCCATCTCCCATTGAAATTCGTGTGTACCTGTAGATAGACAAAAATAAACAATTTGACATAGAGTTTAATTGTAAAATCAAGAGAAATTAGAATTTTATGACTAGCTACAGAATCTCACGATTCTGTAGCTGGTCATATTTGCAAACAGAATCGCATTGAATTTATTGAATGGTAATAGAAATGTATGTGATCTAATCAAACAAATCCTTCATTACTAAGAAAACAAAATTATTTTTTCTAATTCAAAACAAACAGAATCGTTTTAAAATCATTTCAATCAAAAACTATATTTGATTTATCAAACAAATCTTTCGTACTAATTCAAAGCAAAGCAAATCATTCGTGCTAAAACAAACCAAATCTTTTATGCCAATTCAGAATAAACAAAATCGTATTGAATCAATTCAATCGAAACAGACTATATTCGATTTATCAAACAAATCTTTGATACTAATTCAATGCAAACACAATCGGCTATGCTAATTTAAAACAAACCAAATCATTCAAAAATCAATTTTGAAATAACATACCTTGGCTGTAGGGATATGATTTGGTCAAGACCATTTCAAGTTAACAATGGCAGTGGATGCCTCAATATTTTTGAATATGATAGAACCCATGGTCTTTTGCCTCTTATCGTTGGCTTGTAGTCTATCATTTTCCTTAGACAACACAGTCACCCGGTCCTCCAAGGACTTAATTTTGGATTGCAACATAGGGACATATGTATAGTACCATTCAAGCCATGAGTTGCATTCAGTGCACTGTGATTGATCGGGCCGAGTCACTGTAGGTAAAGCATATTTTAAAATACCAGGGGTTCCACTGTCAAACCTGATCCCGGGGAAGTTAGGGTCATCCTTGAGGCACGGTGGGAGGTTGGATACGTAGTCATAGGGTTCACCAAATCAGAGGCCGTGTGAGTATGGGTACTCCTTGGTCAAAAATCGCTCAATCTCAGAATCCAAATCTTCACTCAAAACAATAGGCTTCTGGTCTGTGTTTTGTTTGGGCTTATTACGGGCACACCTAGATATTCAACGTGCAGCCTTCTTTCCTTTGTTGTTGACATCTGTATTACCCTTGCCCTTTTTTCTTGTAGGCCTCTTAACAGTCTTAGCATTGTCTTTCGAACATGGGTTGGACAAGGTGTTGGATAGGTCGGCATTGGGGTAGGTCGAGGGTTCGACAGCGGGTAGGAGGGTAGGAGGTGGCATGGTAGGCCCATCAAGGGTTTCAAGGACCACAGTCTTGTCCACTTGACAACATTCAGGAGTGGCAAAGCCATTCCTCAACAGGAAAGCTTACCAACAGTCACCACTTAACCTCAAATGATGAACAATCACGATTTTAATCAAACAGTGATGGAAAAGGATGGAGTCGGACTTCTCCCTCTTATAACGTTTAACCATTTTATACAGACAACATAGGAGGTAGTGAGGCATATTCAAAGGGAAATATAAAAAATTCATAAGCAGCCAGAGATGGTAAAGAAACAGTAAACCATATCTACCTTCGCAAGTAAGGAATTTCTTAATAATTTCCAATAAATCATGCCATCAAGACTTAAGGGCCATGACTGGCATACCTCTGTCACAACTGATGATCTTTCTTTAGGTAAAGAGGAGCGGCCATGGCACTTCATCTACCTTCGGATTCTTAAACCACCTCTGCCCTTTAGCTAGCAAACTTGTGGCTGAACTGAGGAATTCTTCATTCAATTCGAGCTGGATGTCTCCAACTTTGGCCCTACATCCATCGAATGTGAGGGAAAACTGCTGAGCGACCGCGAGGTTGAAACCCTCAAATTTTTGAATGAAAACTAACCAGCCATTACTCTCTAGGTCCTCACGAGTGTTGTCAAATAACAGCAGTGTTTGGATGCCATTAGGTTCTATGTGCACTACAGGGGCCATAGGAGAGAGCACACAGTCATCAGGGTAAACGGTGAGGAGGTTAGACAGGGTAGACACAGGACCAATTCCCACAATTTTCTCAAAACAAACAGAGGTAGCCCGAGATGCAAGGCAGACGTTTAATGCCTATGCATTCGAGGGTGGTGGAATGAAAAGAAACCATGCAAAACATTAATTTTGATATGTACAATCGACGGCGCCTTGGTAATCCAAATCATTCACATCACAATCCAAATATCAAACGGATTAATCACATACTCATCGAAATCCACAACATACATAACCAAAAGATTTTGACCAAATATCCAATAACTATTTGAAAACCATAGCGTTCATAACAATCAATTGGTTCGTATGTTAAATCAACAATAGTATGTGTATGTTTTTAAAACAAAACAACATGTCAAATATTGCACCAAAGATTCAAATTAATGCGTTGTATGTAACCATTTCACCAAGGGTTTAATCAAAGACACCAAAAATTATTACATCACGAACTTATAAATTGAAACCAAAATAACCAAAATGCAAAGTGAACAAAGGTTTGTTGTCTTGCCAACCGTATGACCATTATTGAGTTAGAGGTGAAATGACCACATGAACAAGAGTATTCATAACAATCCAAAGATGATTTTAATGCCATTGACATGACTTCCAATTCAAGGTTTTCACGCTTGCAGTCGTGAAAATGAAAACAAAAGGCAGGTGTGTGAATGCACAAGATAATAGTGTCATTTTGTTTTAAATAATTACGACGAGTATTGAGGGTTCACAACCCTTGTGTAGGCAACTTGTAAGGAAAAGATAAAAATGCAAAATGGCTGCCAACACTCATTTACTGCAACTCATTTTTTTGGAACTCATTTTCCGCAACTCATTTTTTGTAACTCGTTTTGTTGCAACTTATTTGTTGTATATCATTTATTGAAACTCATTTGTTGTAACTCATTTGTTGCAACTCATTTTGTTGTAACTCGTTTGCCGCAACTCGTTTTGTTGTAACTCAATTTGTTGCAATTCATTTGTCGTAACTCATCCTTCATCGTAATTCACCTAATGCCATATTTCATCACTTGTGGTAACTCATATATTATTTCTTGTCGTTGTTGTGACTCATCCCTTGCTTGTTGAAACTCACCCCCTCGTTGTGACTCATTTTCTAATACCCACATTGTTACTACTTTTTGTTACTCATACTTGCCACAGTCTACAATGTTATGCCACAACTCTCTTTGTATGTTAAAATGTGGGATCAAGTGTTGAAAATCCAGTGTTATAATGTTGTGACTCTGCTTCAAATAGTTGGATGCCACTCTTTGACCTTGTACTCTGCTAATTCCACCTATTACGGTCATCATTATGGCTCATACTCTGACCTCTAGTTACACTCAAAAACTGACATGTTAGGCACACTTTATGGTAAGTACCCGACAAGCACGTCCTTTCCATTTGCATGCATAATTTTCATGTTTTGAGGTGACATTCTGATTGTTTCCATCAATCCTTCCACCTCTGTCGAGGATGGATTCAACCGTTAGTTGGGGGGGACACAACATCTTATCACGTGTCATATTTATTACCTTGTCCATTCCACCCATCACATCATGCCACCTCTCCATGATGACACAACATTCCCACTATTCGCCATTAATATCAATTATGGCATAAAACTGCCATACTATCAACTTTCCAAATTTAGCAATCTCCCCCAGCTAGGACTGCATGTCTATTCCTACAACTTGCCCTGCTGAAACTCTACAGATAGAAATCTAGTAAGAAACTAACTATCCACAATGGGAGGATTAATCATTCGTCATGAGCTTGAGTTGCTCGATTTTTTGCGTAGCCATCCGGAAGCCTATAAAATATTTCAGGACGTAGGTTGGGTAATTCTTTGAGAAACTGCAGGGGTTTGATAATGTCATCGCCCTTTAGTTTTCTCGGAATCTAGATGGATCAAGCTCAATGGTGCGCGGATTGCATGTCGATGTTACATAAGGGACTATTGCAGAGGCTACAAGGCTACTGTTAAGAACCAAATATCAATATAGCATAGAAAAACCTTAGAATAAGTACTCAACGCCTTGAAAAAGAGATAATTTTAGATAATAAGCCTCTTTGAGGGGGAAACCTCCTTTTACCCCACATAAATGTTCAAGTACAAGATGATTCCAAATGAAAATTTCTCCTTGGTATATATAGGAGACTAGGAGGTATAATTACAACTAATGAAATAAAGCCGACGTAAATAAAATAACATTACTAATGTAATATGCTCCAATTAAGGAGTAATGAGCCAATATTAGGGCTTAACATGCCCCTCCCCTTGAGACAAGTGTTGTCCGTAATGATTGAGTAACTCTGGATGTTTCTGTATAAAAGACTCATCTTCCCAAGTGGAATCTTCAACCGGTAGTTTCCTCCATTTAATGAGATACTCTGAAATGGATCTATTCCTCAACTGGAGAATTCTTGTGTCAGTGATGGCTTCAGGCTCGAATATGATTTTGCCTTCCTCGTCAAGTTCTAGCAATATAGTTTGAACTGGGATCTTGTCACCTATAACCTTCTTTAAGCATGAAACATGGAAAACTAGGTGTACTCGTGAAGATGCAGGCAACTCCAATTTGTATGCCATAGTACCAATCT
>ML781280.1:1808717-1825327 GCA_009831015.1 Picea engelmannii | reverse complement strand
CAAGGTTCTAGAAGGAACATCCAGGAAGACTAAAAGACCGAAAAGATTCTCAAGTTATGCAGCATACATGACAAAGCTTCTAGATGAAGAACCTACTACATTTGAAGAAGCAGTTAAAAAGGAACAATGGAAAGAATCTATGGTGGAAGAACATCAATCCATTATGAGAAATTAAGTATGGGAAATTTTACCCAGACCTAAAGCGAAATCATTTGTAACTTCAAAATGGGTATACAAGATCAAACATGCAGGAGATAGAAGCGTGGATAAATATAAGGCAAGATTCGTGGCCAGAGGGTTCTCCCAGAAGGAGGGAGAAGACTATGATGAAACCTTTGCTCCGGTGGCAAGGTATACTTCCATCATAACTATCATATCTCTTGCCGCTTCCATGGGATGGAATCTACACCAAATGGATGTAAAGACATCCTTTCTCAATGGAGCCATCGAAGAAGAAGTATATATTAAACAACCTCAAGGATTCGAGGTACACTCTAGAGACACTCATGTTTGCAGACTGAAGAAATCTCTATATGGACTCAAGCAAGATCCAAGGGCTTGGTATGCCAGGATGGGTAGTTATCTAACTAGACTTGGTTTTTCCAAGAGTCATGCAGATCCAAACCTTTACTACAAAGTCGTGAACAATGCACCTGTAATTCTACTGTTATATGTTGATGATCTATTCATAACAGGTGAAGAATCTCTAATCATTCAGTGCAAGAAGGATTTAGCCTATGAATTTGATATGAAAGATCTAGGTCTCATGCACTATTACTTGGGAGTAGAAGTATGGCAGAAGCGTGGTGAAGTATTCCTTGGACAAGGAAAATATGCAATAAAGATCCTTCAGAAGTTTGGAATGATGGACTGTAAGTCCATGGACACTCCTATGAATGCGGAAAGTGAAAGTCCCAGATTCCGATCCAGTAGATCCATCTCTATATCGGCAACTAATTGGATCATTGATTTATTTGGTAAATACTCGACCATATAGTTTTCTTTGTTGTAAATACATTAAGTCAGTTCCAGGTGGAACCGAGACAAGAGCATTGGAGAGTTGCAAAGCATGTCTTAAGATATGTTCGTGGGACAATAAACTATGGTTTAAAATATACCACATCCAGTGATATCCAACTTCATGGATACACAGACTCTAATTGGGCAGGAAGTGCAGAAGACAAAAAGAGTACTTCAGGTATGTGTTTCATCTTGGGCTCCGCTATGATATCTTGGAGCAGCAGGAAGCAGAAGTCTGTCGCACTTAGTATAGTAGAAGCAGAGTATATGGCAGCTTGTGAAGCATGCACAGAAGCAGTATGGCTAAGGAAGTTAATATCTGATTTATTTGATCAGACTCCAGAATCGACCACAATATATTGTGATAATCAGAGTTGTATAAGATTATCCGAGCATTCAGTGTTTCATGAAAGGTCGAAGCACATTGAGATCAAATACTACTTTATCCGAGATAAATTCCAGGAAGGAGAGGTAAACCTTGAGTATATCCCCATTGATGAGCAGACAACAGATATCCTGACAAAGCCTCTTTCTAGAATCAAGTTTGCATATTTCTGAGAGAAGATGGAGATTGTGGAAATAACTCCCTTAGCTGAAAGGGAAGACTCTCTAGGATAGAGAAGGTACGCAAAAATGTTTATAACTCTACAGTTAGGAGGGAGAATTGAAAATGCTATTTATTTTTGTAAGAGTCCAGATTGGACAGATTCTTTCCTGTTCGGAAAGTGGATTGAGATTTCTGACGGACAGTGGATTCCCATTGTAGTTAACATGGGAGGTAGACTGATTGTTGATGTATCATAGACAGCAACTTCCCATTATGGGGAGTGGTCTAGGACAGTCATTCTTCTTGATAGTCACTCTGAGTAGTGGTCAAGTAGAATGGTCCGCCTCGCCGGGAAGTCATTCTTTCTAAGTTCACAGTTGTGAGCAGTTTCGAAGAATCATCCATTTTGGAGGTTGATGCAGGACAGACATTCCTCAAGGGCAGACTCATTCTTTCCAGGTTACACTTGTTTAGTCTCGGAGGAATGGCCCAAGGTGGGGAATGGTCCAGACAGTTACTCCTCGAGGGAAGACTCATTCGCTCCAGGTTACACCTTGTTTGGTGTCAGAGGAATGGCCCAGGGTGGGGAGTAGTCTAGGCTCAGCAATCAGGGACAGTTATTCCTCGAGGGAAGACTCATTCTCTCCAGGTTACGTTTTGTTTAGTGTCGGAAGAATGGCCCAGGGTGGGGAATAGTCCAGGATAGTCATTCCTTAGGGCAGACTCATTCTCTCCAGGTTACACTTTGTTTAGTGTCATAGGAATGGCCTAGGGTAAGGAATGGTCCAAGCATTTCTCGAGGGCAGACTCATTCTCTCTAGGTTACACTTTGTTTAGTGTCGGAAGAATGGCCCAGGGTGAGAAATGGTCCAGGTTCAGAAATCAGAAACAATCCTTCTTCCTTGGTTGAGAAGAATGGGGCAGATAGCCCAGTGTTGATATTCTATATTGAGGGCAGACATTCTTTCAGACCTCGTAGATGTGAGTGAAAGATTGGCCCAGATGATTATTGGTGATATTCTATACTGAGGGCAGACATTCTTTCAGATCTCACAGACGTGAGTGAAAGGCTGGCCCAAATGATTCAGTTTTATCATAACCTTCTTTCTATGCAGATGAAGACTATTGTGGTGGCAGACATTCTTTCACATCTCACAGATGTGAGTGAAAGATTGGCCCAGATTATACAGTTTTTATCATAACATTGTTTCTATGCAGGTTGCTATTTGTTATGAAGGACAGTTTTTTATTGTGTTTCACAAAATCTGAGTAGTTGTGTACTACTGGAATAGACACAGGTGTGTTCTATAAATTGATATTGTACCAGTTGTCATAGGAGATTATCCAGTCGGATAATAATGACAGGTGCTCGTGGTGCTACCAGTTGAATGGTCTGTTGTGCTCAAGACCATACCTCCCTAGCTAGGAGAGAGTGTTAATATTATGGTAGCTTCGGGAGGTATGAACCTCTATTATGACCTACGACAAGACTAGAATCCTCTGGAAGGAAGCAAAGAATTGAAGGAAACCCTAGACAAGTTGTCGGCTGAACAAATATATTTATATTGAATTTATTGATGCCCACAAGGAGAAGTCGGCCCCAGTTAGACTGGCCAGGTCGGCCCCAATTAGACTGGCCAGGTCGGCCCCAGTTAGACTGGCTAGTCCACTATAAATACAGGGCACTAGTTTCATTATTTTTCATCTCAGCAGTTGCAGTGAGAGCAATATCTGCGCAGGCAGTTGCAGGCAGCAGCAGTTTGGTGCGCAAGTTTCTGGGAGAGTTGGGAAAGTGGTGCGCTAGCTTCTGGGTGGGATCATCTGTTCATTTTAGTTTATATTCTTTTGCTTGGTGCATTTAGCCTCTCTTGGCTATTGATTGCATCCAGAATTCTCTTCTCGGTCAAGGTCAAGGTGCTCGGAGGGTTGCTTAAGGCCTGTGGTTGGGTGACGAGGATATCGTCAATGGTTAAACGAGCACAATCATCTATATTCTAACAATTTCAAGGAGAAAGATATGTGATTATTCATGCTCAGTAACGATAGGTTGTAAAGAATATTGAATATCTTCTCAGTTAAGATTGTATTGAATAGCTTGAGAATCGAAATATTCTCAAGGTTGTTCATAATTGTTAATTTTTTGAGATTAGTTTATAGGAGGGAGCTTTAAAAAGCAGAGCATTTCATCTCCAAAACTAGTCTATTTTTGGAGATCAATCAATCCTATCAATGAGAAACAACATTCATACATGTACTTCTTGAGTTGGATTAATAAAAGTTTAGTAAGTTTGTGATTAAATTTTTATGTGCAATTAAGTTGTAGTTCCCATATCTTTTCCAACCACTGCTAAGGAGGAAGGGACCTCCTCTTTAGCAGGGTCGTTGTTACTATATTATTAGGTAGATTTATGTTAAGAGTGATTTTTGTAGTGTGTTTCAGATATTTTTTGTTATTGTTGTTCATTATTAGATTATAAGTCTTCTTTTGTGCGTGTGCAAAGTATTGTTACTCATGTTGTATTTTGAAGTTGTTTTAGTTTGAAAGATAATTCATGTTACAGATATTTTGTGTCATATTGATTGGGGCTAATTACATTATAAATTTATCTAGACTTAGAATGTTGTAAACAATCCCCATTCTACGAATCATCAACTCATTGTTAATTTATTTCATATCAGCAAGGTGTGCCTCTTTCCAGTTATATGAATTACTTCTTTTACAAAGAGTGAACCCATTTCATTTTCAGAAAAGTGTGGTCTGCTTTATTCTTCAACAAGAGTGTGGGTTGTTTCCTTTTAAGAAGTGATTTCCCTTATTCAGCAAGAGTGGTTTATTTCATTTATGCAAGTGTGCTTTCTATTTCAACAAGTGAGGATTGATTTGATTTATAGCAGTGTGTTTTCATTTCAATGCAAATGAGATTTCATTTCATTTTCAATAGTGTGTTACATTCAATGCAATAGTGATTTCATTTACAATAGTGTGCTTTCATCCCAATGCAAGTGAGAATTGATTTCATTTCCAGCAGCGTGTTACATTCAATACAAGAGTGATTTTATTTACAACAATGTGTTTTGTTTCCATGAAAATGTGATTTCCTTTAAAGCAGTGTGTCTCATTTCAATATAAGTGTGATTTCCTTTATAGTAGTGTGTTCTCAATTCAATACCATTATGGAAGTATTTTTATTTCTAGTAGTATGCTTTGGTCTTAATAGGATTTCAATTGTAGGAGTGAGGTTTTCTATTTCAACCGTTTAGGTATGTTGTAGATTAAGGGTACTGGTGATTTTCATTACAACATAGTGATTTATTCAGTAAGTGTGATCTATAAGGGTGTTTTCCTTTAGTAATCTATAATGTACATTTGACTGGTGAGATTTTTTTCTTGATATTTCAGGATAGTGCTAGCTAGGAGTTGTTTCCTACATATATTTTTCATGATAACCTTGGAATAAGAAAATGAATCTCAGGTTGACAATTAAATGTATTGGATGTTTTAATAATGCAATTAGTTACACCAAAAACATTGTTGGAGTGAGGATACTTTTGGGAGTGGATGAAGCAGTATGTAGAAGAGTACATTCACACTTGCCTTATATATCAATAGCATAAGACAAACACCAGAATGAGAGCATGGTTGTTGCAACCTTTTGTTAGAAAAACATGATCACGAAGCAATAAAATAAAACAAATGTGGAAATAAAACACAGAAGATACACAATACAATAGAGACATATATATACATGTTTCACCCAGTGTAGACTATGTCCACCAGAGAAATTTCTAGGTCCTTCCTTTATTATTATCTAGCAAAATGAAGGGATACAACCTACAACACACCCGATGTAACTTCATCTTCTTTCTCTTACAGTCTCCTCTCTCAGAATACAATATTCACAATAATACATAGCCGCAATACATTTACCTCATAAAAGAGGGTTTCCTTCTAGGGGAAAAAACCCTAACATGACTTCTACCATCATATCTGTGACCTTATAATGAACGGTCTAGATTTACAATGAAATTACAATATACATTTACAAGGCAATTTTTACTTCAGGGGCTCGCTTGCCCCCAGACCCCGCAGAGGGGGTTACCCCCCACGTGGAGGAGTGTACATTATTTCGGGGTGTAAAGTCTTCATGGGGCATAAACACGGTTGAAAGCAAATACATCTAAATCAGGAAGATAATCAGGCTCCACAACCAATAATATCCCACTTGGAGACTGATCTCAGCAACTCCATCATTGTTGTATCTGCTGGACTATGATCCTTCGTGGACCTAGAAAATTCTCATATTCATCTTCATGCTTGAAGACCAACTGAAATTGAGCAGGAACTCAGTTTCTCCCTGGTTACTCCCTTTGTTAACATGTCTACAGGATTATGGCTAGTGTGTATCTTTTCCAACTTTAAATGTCCATCTTCCAAGACGGATCGTATGAAATGGTACCAGAGTTGTATATGATTAGTATTAGAATGGAAGAATGATTTCTTGGAAAGATGAAAGGCACTCTCACTGTCACAGTACAACCTGCTATTCTCCTGCTTCTTTCCCAATTCCTCCATAAACCTTTGTAACCAAATTATCTCTTTAATATCCTCTGTAGAATCAACATACTCTACCTTTGTTGTTGAAAGTGAAACAACCTTTTGTATTTTTGAAATCCAACTTATTGTTGTTCCACCTATAGTAAAAACATACCCTATGGTTCTCCTCATGCTATCTTTATCACCTGCCATATCTGAATCAACATATCCACATAGAACAATGTCTGAACCTGCAAAACATAATGCATGAGTAGAAGTACCTCTCAATTACCTGAGAATCCACTTTACTACCTCCCAATGTTCTTTACCTGGATTGTTCATATACCTGCTCACAACTCCCACTGCATGTGCAATATCTGGTCTTGTGAAAACCATCGCATACATCAAGCTACCAACTATTGATGAATAAGGGACCCTGGACATGTATTCTATCTCCTCCTATGTTTTGGGAAACATTTCTTTAGTTAATTTGAAATGTCTGGCCAAAGGTGTACTAACTAGTTTTGCATTCTACATTCTAAACCTCTCCAACACCTTCTCTATGTACTCACCCTGAGACAATGTCAATTTGCGATTTTTACTATCTCTTGTTATTCTCATACCAACGATTTTCTTTGCATCACCCAAATCCTTCATTGGAAATGAATTAGCTAATTTCTTCTTGAGAAAATTTATATCTTGCATATTAGAGCCTACAACAAACATGTCATCTATATACAATAGCAAGATAATATAGCTTCCATTTTCTAGCCTTTTAAAATAAACACAGTGATCAAAATGACCTCTACTATAACCTTATTTTGTCATAAACTTGTCAAACTTCAAATACCACTGCCTTGGAGCTTTCTTTAGGCCATAAAAGATCTTCTTCAACTTGCATACCAAATTCAACTTCCCTTTCACCTCATACCCCTGTGGTTGCTGCATATAAATATCTTCCTCCAAATCCCCATGGAGAAAATTTGTTTTTACATCTAACTGTTCAATATGCAAATATTCTACTGCCACAAGACTTAAAATAGTCTTAATTGAAGTCATTTTAACAACAGGAGAAAATATTTCATCAAAATCTATACCTT
Source organism: Picea engelmannii (assembly GCA_009831015.1). Classification (NCBI taxonomy): domain Eukaryota; kingdom Viridiplantae; phylum Streptophyta; class Pinopsida; order Pinales; family Pinaceae; genus Picea; species Picea engelmannii. The sequence continues at coordinate 1,818,126 of ML781280.1, read as the reverse complement.
TCTTTTGTGCAAACCCCTTTACAACAAGTCTAGCCTTGTACCGCTTTTTGCCTCCATCTTCTTCCTTCAACTTGTAAACCCATTTATTCTATAATGTCATTTTCCCTATAGGCAACTGAACTAAGTTCCAAGTTTGGTTATTTACCAAGGAATCCATTTCCTTTTTCATTCGTTTCTCCCACTTCTTTTTAGTGTCTACCTACAATGCCTCTTCATAACATTCTGGTTCACCAGAATCAGTCAACAATAAATAATACAATGAAGGAGAGTATCGTTCAAGGGGTCTACTTAACCTGGTAGATATTCTAACAACACTTGTAGGAGTTTGAGGTACCTCCTACTCTTGTTGTTGTACATTTTGATTTTATGGTTCCTTTGGAATTGCTTTTTCAGTGATCTCATCAAGCATTGTGTATTCTGGTTTTTCTTTTTCATGTTTCTTTCCCTGCACGTAATCTTTGTACTTGACCTTATCATTGAATATGACATATATACTCCTAATGATTTTGTTATTTTTATAATCCCATAAGCGATAATCAAAATCATTAACACCGTATCCAATAAAGGAACACTTCTTGGATTTTTTCTCAAGCTTTGTTCTATTTTCTTTATCAATATGGACAAATGATTCACAACCGAAAGTCTTCAAAAAAGAATAGTGTACCTTTTTACCTGTCCATGCCTCCTCTGGAATTCCACCATCCAAAGAGCTTGAAGGTCCTATGTTTATTAAGTAAACAGTAGTATCTACAACATCTTCCCAGAACTGTAAGGGCAAACCAACATGCAATCTCATACTCCTTGCACACTCCAGGATTGTCATGTTCATCCTTTCTGGCACACCATTTTCTTGTGGTGTTCCTGGAACTGTCTTCTCTCTACGAATCCCATGGTATGAACAATACTCATCAAACTCCTTGCAGCAATATCCACCTCCATTGTCTGATCTGAGACACTTCAACCTTTTTCCTATCTCATTCTCAAGAAAAGCTTTCCATTTCTTAAAAGTATCAAAAACATCAGATTTTTGTCGAATGCAATAAACCCAAGTTTTTCTAGTTGCATCATCAATAAAAGTAACATAATAACAAGATCCACCAAGATATGATACCTGAGTTGGTCCCCATACATCTGTATGCACAAGCTCTAACCTTTCACGCTTCTTTTCTTTTATGACTCTAAGAAATTTGACTCTCTTATGTTTTCCATAAACACAATGCTCACAGAAATCCAAATCAATTTGGTTAAGATATGGAAACAAATTTCTTTTATGAAGTATCCGCATCCCCTTCTCACTCATGTGTCCAAGCCTATGATGCCACAGTGTTGTATCCACTTCTGTAGAAGCTAGAGAGATAGAAGAGTCAGTATTACCAGTACATAAATACAATGTACCTACCTTCTCTCCTTTTTCTATCACTAGTGATCCTTTGGTCACCTTCCACACCGTATCTATAAATATGGATATATAGCCTTCACTTTCCAGCTACCCTGTTGAAATTAGATTTTTCCTTAGATATGGAACATGTCTTGCCTCTTTCAAAAACCATTGGTTTCCATTCCTTTTCTTTACTTTTACCTTTCCCATTCCAATAATTTTGCATGGTGCATCACCACCCAAATGAACCTATCCAAAATCACCTTGAACATAATCTAGAAAATGTTTCCTATGGGGTCTGGCATGAAATGAATCCCTTGAATCTACTACCCAAGACTTAGAAATATTATCTACAAAAATAATCAACGCATCTTGTAACACATCACCTGTTACATTTGCTTCCTGATTTTTCTCCTGCTATCCATCTCTTTGTTTCTTTGGAGCTCTGTAGTCTTTCTTCAGATGTCCTTTCTTCCCACAATTCCAACACTCTATATTCCTGATTCTGGATTTGGATCTGCCCTTCCTAGAATTTTCCTAGTTCCCTGAGCCCTTTCCTCTATCCTTTTGTCTTCCCTTGTTCTCCATGTTTAATGCATTTCCTGATGTCTCACCTGTGATTTTCCGTCGTATTTCCTCACTAAGGATAACACCAACAACATCATCAAATTTTAAAGTGTTTGAACCAGAGATAGAGTTACTTACAGCCATGACCAAGCCATTCCATCTTTCTGGCAATGAGCACAATATTAGAAGAGCCCTGACCTCATCATCAAATTCCACTTTTATAGAACTTAGTTGATTAGTAATCGTATTAAATTCATTTAAATGATCTACAAAAGACCCACCTTATGACATCTTCATATTAAATAATCTCTTCATTAGAAATACCTTATTGGACGTTGAGGGTTTTTCATACAGTTTATCCAATGTGTGCATCAGCTCCTTTGTTGTCTTTTCTTTCAAAATATTGAAAGCCACCGACGCTGCCAGGCTCAACCGTATCATTCCAAGATCCTTTTTGTCCAGAATCTCCTATTCTTCGTCCTTCATGGTTATTGGCTTCTTTGTTATTCCACCCACTGGTAGGAAAAGATCCTTCTGATATAAATAATCTTCCATTTGCATCTTCCATAACTGGTAGTTTTGGCTGTTAAATTTCTCGACCCTAAACTTTCCATCTTCCGCCTTTGCTCCCACTCAAACTAGGAACCCTCTTTTCCTGTGAGTTACCTTTTGCTCTGATACCTTGTTAGAAAAACATGATCGTGGAGCAATAAAATAAAACAAATGTGGAAATAAAACATAGAATATACACAATACAATAGAGACACATATATACGTGGTTCACCCAGTGTGGGCTATGTTCACCAGATAAATTGCCAGGTCCTTCCTTTATTATTATCTAGCAAAATGAAGGGATACAACCTACAACACACCTGTTGTAACTTTCTCTTCTTTCTCTTAAAATCTCCTCACTCAGAATACAATATTCGCAATAATACATAGCCGCAATACATTTTCCTCATAAAAGAGGGTTTTCTTCTAGGGAAAAAAACCCTAACATAACTTCGACTGTCAGATCTGCAACCTTATAATGTACGGTCCATATTTACAATGAAATTACAATATACATTTAAAAGGCAATTTTTCCTTCGGGGGCTTTGCCCTTGAACCCGTGTCGGGGGCCTGCTTGCCCTTGGACCCCGCAGAGGGGGTAACCCCCCTCTGCACTCCCCTGTGTGGAGGAGTGTACATTCTTCCAGGGTGTAAATTCTTCATGGGGTATAAACACGGCTGGAAACAAAGACCTTTGAATCAGGAAGATAATCAGGCTCCATAACCAACACCTTTACCGATTTTCGAGAGACTATGGATGAGTGTCTCGATGGAATTCATCACACGGATTCTGATGGTGCTAGGATACAACGGGATTTTCTTTATGGTGGATCAATTCTCCAAGTATGTTGTCTTCTTTGCAATCAAGGTTCCTTGCAACGTTGAAGAAGTTGTGAAGTTGTTTTTCAATCACATAGTAAAGTATTGCTATCTTTCAATGAATATTGTGTCGGACAGGGATGCAAGGTTCACAAGTAATTTTTGGAAAAAAAATTCAAGCTTTTGGGAACGAATTTTTTGAAGATTTCACACTACCATTCATAGATACATGGGAAGACCGAATGAATCAATGCAATTTTGGAGGACTACTTGTAGCACTACACGCAGGTAGATCAGATGAATTGGTCGGACTTGTTGGACGTTGCCCAGTTTAGCTACAACCCATAGAAGAGTTCAATGACGGGATGCAATCCATTCAAGTTGACAAATGGACAACAACCCATAACTCCTCACTTTGTAACACAGGGTTACTATGGACGAATCCATCGACTATGGGTTTTGCAAAGAGTTGGCAAGATTGGTTGGAGATAGCTCGCACACACTTGACTAGCGCAACAGACATAATGAAGCGATGGGTAGATCGCAACATACATGATGCATAATTCCAAGTGGGAGAGTTAGTCTTGCTCAAGCTAAGCAGAGATCAATTCCCACCACCGAAAAGAATGGCTCCATATCTCGTGCGGAGATATGATGGATCGTTCAAAGTTCTTGAGAAGATTGGCAACGTCACCTACGAATTGGGATTGTAATTTCAGATGCAACACATTCATCATGTCTTCCACATTATCCAGTTGAAGTCATGTTAGAGGGACCCAGATGATCCAAGCTGAATTGAATCATCCAGAGCACAAGCCATGGTCGCAGATAAGCCAGAGTTGGAGGTAGAGAATATTTTGGTGCATCACATCCTAGGATGGGGCATAGGTCGAGTTCATGAGTACTTCATCCAATGGAAGGACAACCCTGACAAAGAGAACAGTTGGGAGAAGTATAAGTCCTTGTGGAAGTATGAGGACATGATTCAAGAGTTTGACAAAGGTCGCTACAGATCACAAGTGACACGAAAGTTGTCGGGACGACAACAATTTTAGTAGGGGAGCATGTAAGACCACCTAGGACACCCACTGAGTGTGTGTGCTCCTTGGTAAAATTTAACAACGGATGGACAAACAACAAAAGGAGGAAATGATCGGTTGGGAGAATGAAGATGGTTTGGGTGTGGGTAGGAGAAACTTGGGGTACGGTGGTGACGTGCGTGCCCAAGGGGGCACACAACCTTCTTCCCTTATGAAATATGACAAGTACTTCCATTGCATTTGGGAAAGGTCGGGGTAACTTGGGATCACACCCAAGGAGTGGACCTGTCTTCCCTTAGTAGCATGGGCACACCAGAGAGGTTGAACAACTCCATTGGCACACCCACGAAGAGTCGTGACTATCAACACAAAGGGGAGCATGAGAGAAGGGGTGTGCGCCCAAGGATGGGGTGCACTGGTCCATGAAATGAACATTTGATGGGTGAATGGACTTATATGGGAACCTTGGGTCCATAGTTGGGCGCGACTATTGCTTGAGTGTGATGATTCGTGAAGAATTTTGATGCACTGAAGAGACGCAACATTTCGCACAAGTGACTTTTGGAGACCATATAAAGGCAAGGGTGCACAACAAAATGAAGGCAAGAAAAACCAAGTGTGAGTAAGAGATGGAGCTCTAAGACTGGGTGCACTAAAGGGGCGCACCTCAGGCTGAGGCAAGGAGGAAAAACAGTAGGAGAGTCTTGGTGGGACAAAATCATAGGTCTAGACAGTTTTGATATGTAAGGCAGAGTCATGAGGCTCTGCCCATTTTTGTAACCGGGACAATAGCGCCCTCTTGTAAATCTTTCTCTTTGTATAAATAAACGAAGTTGGGTATTAGGCATGGTTCATGTCGCCCACACTTTATATCTATCTCTTGTGTTCTGCATGTTTTTTGTTGTATGCCGAATTGACTAAATTTTAAACTAAGTTAACAATTGTCTAAGTATACAACTGTTACATAGAGTAAGTATGTGACTCGCTCGTAGCCTATAAAGAAATATGGGTATTCTCTAGGTGAAGAAGCATAGTCCAGGTGAAGTGTTTTTGGTTGAGTCAAGCTGCCAAGGGAGAACCACCATGGTGTCGCACGCCAACGAGATACCAAGGTTGGACTAGGGAATGACTTTTGGGGGCATGACAATTTCTATATTAAAGAAAAATATTTATTTCATATATTATGGTTTCCACATTAAAAAAAAAAATTATTTCGTAAATTATCCCTAAAAAAAGTTGTTTATTTCATAGAAATAAGCTTGCAGCGAAAAAGTTAAATGTACCAACCACAGAAGAGAGGAGTCTCTAAGAGTTCCTTTGAGCTTTGAATATTTGTGATTTCAAGTTCTTAGTGAGCAGATCCGCTTCAGATATGTTTTGACGAGTTTGAATATTTGTGATTTAAAATGTTTTCATGTGACTTCTATCCATCATTTAGGTATAAAAATCGAAGGATCTGTGAATTAATGTTGTGAATGTTAGCAGACTGTAATATTTTTTGTTATCTGTAATATTAGCACAGTGTAAAATATTTTATTTGTATAATTAGGTTGGATGTATTGCTAACAAATGGATTTTATTTTTTTCTTAGAAAGTTAACAGGACAGATATCATATTTTCCCTAAAATAACTTAGGAATATTTATTTACAAAGAGTAGATTTTAGAGTAGTAGTATTTATTTGCTTTGTATATAATAAGATTTTTGAATAAATTCAACTTTTTTTCTATGTTGTTGGCTTAATCCAAAGTTAAAATGGATTCTGTGTGTGTCTGTGTGACACATACACACACACCCACACCCACACCCACACTTATTTGCTGTCAATTTTATGTTGAGCACACTATTTTGTGTTTTTTCTTTATCTTTTGAAGAGTGTGTAAATTTGAAGGTTAAAATTTTTAACACACCTTCATTATTGAAAAGTAATTTTTTAATCAAAACTTAACTATTGAAACGAAATTTTTTATTAAAACTTTATTGTTGAAGGACAAAATTTTAAACATATCATTTTTTTACGGAAAAGATAGAGAACCAAGGCATCAAAAAAAATGTTTGATAGGTGTTTTGCATGGAATACCATACCCATTCAGGAACTAACATATCTTGTGAGAAATCGGCCCAGGACCTACAAGCATTAATATTAATCTAACTAGACCCCCACAATTCCTTCATTGGAGATCGAGTTGGTTGAGTCAATTCAATGATGGGGAGAGTACCACTACTCCTTCCAAGTATTGGTGTTCCTAAAGCACTTGTACTCAAGTTAGACATTTCTTGATAGTTTAGTCAGTCATCCTCGATTGGGTTGACCCAAATCCAAACTCAGAGTAGAAATCATATCAACGCTATCTGGTTCAGCATCAAGATTCAGTATAACACTTCGTAGAAACAAACAATTGAACACTCCACTCTTATTGTATTTATGAACAATATGTGTATTTTATATCATTCCCAATTGGTCCATCCTACAAACTAAATGAAACGGAAAAATACTATAACAGATTAATTTTAGAGCTGAATTTTGAACAATTGGATGATTTTATCTCGATTTGACTCTGAAGGTGATCCATGAATTGAGAAGGCCCTGAAAGGCCCTTCCTTATTTACTTGTCCCAAGCACTATCTAAAATTTATTGATTCTATGTCTCCACAATAGAGGTAGCCCTGCTTCCAATTCCTTCTTAGGTGATCTATATTGGATCATTATATTGTTTGTCATCTATCTTGATCCTTTCAGAATGGAAAACACTGGAGGAATCAGCTTGCAGGGCCATTTTAGTGGTAGGTCCTAGTTTGGAAAATTGGGGTCTGGAACCTTCTGGGGCTATTTTGAGGCATAAAAATGGCATTTTTGGGGGTTAAAACTTTCCCATCATATATCGAACTCCATGATGCTATTCTACACATCGATACCTTTCCAACAGTGCAAACATTGCGTCAATTGGAGCTCATATGCAAACATTATGCCTCTCGCAAGTTGACCTACCATGTTGACCACCATGGTATGAGAGGACGGCATGTTAGCCCCCGTTACTCACACATATGGGGCTAGCCACATATGTAATTTCAAGAATATTCTAGAATCTCCAAAACCCTATCACAATTAAGGGTTGAGGAAGTCAAACACCTACCCCTAACCACTAGGAGGAGAAGCGGTTCCATTCGTTTTCATTGTATCTTGTTCCATAGCTTAGAAAAACATCTAAGAGTGGTATTTTGTGAGCATAACATAGGAGGAGAGATTATGTATCATCCTTATAGGCCATAGTGTTAAGGGAAACTCCACAAAGAGTGTATCTTTCTTTGTACTTGCCTTATTTCCATACTAGAGAAAAGAGAGTAGAGTAGCCTCACCTTCTAGTTGGGTTTTCTCCCGTTTTGGGTTTCCCAATTCATATCTTATGTTATTTGTGGATGGTGTGATTGTATTTTATTTTTCTCTATTTTTAATATTGTATCTATATCATTCAAAAGAAGAAGATCAGTACCTAAATATTATGATATCTAAAGGAAAAAACAACCTTAATAGTAAAGATTTCAGTATTTTATTAGATCTATTGTGACAAACTGTTTCAGTGGAATATCCACGATAGTTTATAGATCATTAGAAGACACAAAAAAGTCATCTACATGAATTCAATTAGATCTATTTCTATTACTTAGTTGAATTAAGTCAATAATGTAAAAAGCTCTAGCCTTATCTCTTCTAGCTCTGCATTACCTAGTATTGAATCTGCATGAACTCAATCTCCATCTTTATTTTCTCTCCATGTGGGTAAGGATTCACCTGTTGATTTCTAAAAAGAATTATTAAGTTATTTATTATTCGACTTATCACTGAGTGAATATCCAATAGTGGAGATCGTTGTTTGAGCAGTAGTGAATCCAGAAGGATACACTAGTGAGTCGCAAGGTAAATGTTCTATAGTGTTTCTTCTCCCTTATTTTCTTTCCCGACTACATACTTATATATAGTATACACCCCCACAACCCCCGATCAAAATACATTCACCAGGTCTTTTTACCCAAATCCAAAATAATGGTCCACATATTCTCCATCGTCAAAACATCACTAAATTATTTCATTGTTCTCCAAAGCTATAGTGTAATCTGGATTCTTATTGTTGGATTACTAAGAGGGGCAGTGAATTAGTAGTAGAGAAATTTAATCCTTTTTAACCATAATATGCAAATGTTATGATCAATGTAGCATTATCATCCAATAGTTGCAGTAAATAAACAATGAACAAATGAGCAATCATACACATACACAGTACACCAATGTTTTTACATGGAAACCCAAAGCGGGAGAAAACCACAGAATGCTTTTTCTTATGTGTCTTTAAGAATTATTTTCATTGGAAGAACCAACTTCCTTTGTTTTCTAGCTGTGACTGGAAGGAGGCTACAACCTGAGGGAAGATCCAACTCCCCAATTCTCTGGCTACAACCAGAAGGAGGCTACAACCCCCTATGTTCTCTGTCTACAACCAGAAGGTGGCTACAACCACCTGTCCTTGCCCCGTCCAACCTCCCTGACGTAGAAGTAGAATGATGGAACCACTATCACACTATCACTGTGAGATATACCATTGTAACAGCCTGTATCACTGACCTGCAACCAACCTGTACTACTGCTCTGCAATCAACCTGTACTTGAACTGAGCATGTATCAAACAAATATAACAGATACACGACCTGTAGTTCTGCAACATGCATATGTACACGCTCTATCTATACAAAAACATGTGTATGTACACGACCTATATGTTATGCATCCTGTGTATGCCTTCTGAAACTAGGGTTTTCTTTCTTCTGAAATCTTCTAACCCTCAACAACCTCTTTCACATAGATCATTGTATCCAGACTGTAATTGTACTATGTGTTGGTCACTATAATTGCTTAATTAATTTCAAACAACCAAGTGAAACATAAATTATCAACCCAGGAAAGTCTTTTGTTTCAAAGATAGCCACGCACTGTATATGCTCAATTCCAAAAGCATTTAGTGTTGTAGTAAAGAAATCATTCTATCTATGATTGCTGAAGT
>ML781280.1:1727937-1781296 GCA_009831015.1 Picea engelmannii | reverse complement strand
GGTTTAAAATTGTTTTTATTAAGTTTAATTAGAGATGGTATCTAATGAATCTTTTAATGGATGTGGGTTTGTGTATTATATGTTATTTATGGGAAAAAAGTAAGATTATTGAAGAAGTGTCTTGTTGTAATAGTTATTTACACCTTTTGTCATTTTCTTTTTTGGACTAGTTTCTTATAATTTTTTGGTTTGATTCTTAGATATCAAGTCTTTTCTAGTTGATGATAGCTTAGATATCGAAAGTGCAAAAGCACTTTCACTTTCATTTTGTACTACAAAGATTGTAGTCAAGAGTCTCATTGACCTACTTTTGCAGTCATTTGTTGGACATTAATAAAATTCTAGTATTTCAAATTTCTTTTTCAACTATATACTTTAATAATGTATACTGTAAGTTCCAAATTCCTATAACATCCAAATTATAGTAATTTGGATTCCAGAGTAATTCCTATAACAATTACTCTGGAATCCAAATTATTATAGTGTGGATGTTATAGGAATGCTAAATTTATGGTGTCCAAATTATAATCAATGTATCTCTGGAATAAATTTAGCATAGAATAGAATAGTAAGAATGTCCTGCAAGAAAGGCTCACAATAAATTTAGCACTCACCATAAATTTAGCATACAATAGAATAGTAACAACGTCGTGCAACAAAGGCATTCCCGAATTAGTTTTCTTAGAAAGTAATAACGTCTGTCAGATGAAGAAAGGTTGTGGAGAAAAAAAAAGTAGCATAGTTTTCTTTGAAAGAAACAACAAAAGTTCTTAGACACCCAAAGGTAGCATACAATAGAATAGTAACAATGTCGTGCATCAAAGGCATTCTGTTGATATTTATCAAAAATTAATAATGTCTGTTAGATATTTTTGGAAATGACATCAACATTTAAAAGGTTCCTGGACACAAAAAAAATAGTATACAATAGAATAGTAATAACGTCTGCTACATAGGTTGGTGGAAAAAATACACAAAAAAATTAGCATTCCCGAATTAGTTTGTTTTAAAACAAATGCTTCTGGACACAAAAAATATAGAAATTTATCAAATTATAGAAACAAAAAATCTAACGCACAATAGAATAGTAACAACATCGTGCAACAAAGGCATTCCCGAATTAGTTTTGTGTGAAAGTAATAACGTCTATTACATCAAGAAAGGTCTGTGGACAAAAACAAATTAGCATAGAATAGGACACAAAAAATGTAGCATTCCCAAATTAGTTTTCTTTGAAACAAAGAACAAAGGTTCCTGGACACCCAAAATTTAGCATACAATAAAGGCATTCCCGAATCAATTTTCTTTGAAATTTATCAAAAATTAATAATGTTTGTTACATATTTCTGGAAATTTAAATGCGTTTGTCATATAGGCTGGGATTGGGGCTCTCGCAGACCATAAAAAGAAATAATTACAAGAATTAGGAATGTCGAAAGAAGAAGTGCGCGACGGTAGAGAGGAAGACCTGAAAAGAAGAAAGTAGAAGTTATGAGTGTTTGGTTACAGTTTTCTATTTAAAGAGGTAATAACTGGATTCATAAAGAAAACAAGATGACAGTATAGACTTAAACTGGATTAAGAAAGAAAACAAGATGCCAGTATAGACTTACTATGAAGACGATGCATTTTTGTTGTTTTCGTCAATGGTCAGTGGAATAGTGTCGACCGGTTGTTGCTCTTCCTGAACAAGGTTGTCCATTCTCTATTCGAACCATTCTTCGATGCTCTATTCGAACCATTCTTCGATGTAGTTTCTCATGGGGGCCATGTTGATTTCATCCCGGATTTCTATGTCATAAAGGTTGTTTTCTAATTTCCTTAGATCCATTGAAATACTATGCATACTCTGTTCAATTTCTTCATTATGTGCTAAATAGTCTAGTACCCAGTGCTCGAGCTCATCTACACGATGTTCAACTATGCCGTAAAAAATTTTGAAAGAAAACCCCTTTAAAATATCAAGTTGTTCATGGAAGGCTTCTTTGGTCATTGACAAGGATTTGAGAATGAAGTTTGGGTCTTGAACCTCGTTGGTACTTTTGGCTAAGTCTATTTTGATCAAGGTTGTGAATAATTTTCCTTTTCTGATATGGCTTGTTTACAGGATTCGACAATGAGCTCCAGATTCTTAACTTTCTTTTGCCAGCATGCTTTTACTTTTTTGGTCCGCTTTGGGGAGGGGAGTTTCTCTTGCCTTCTTTTCAGTTCAGATGTGTTGAAGGCATGGTTGGAAAAAGGGGCCAGCACCTCTTCATAGAAACGCTGGTCATTATTTATATTCGCCTCCAAATGTTCGAGCAAATCATTTGCCTTCTTTCCGAAGGAAACTAAATTTTGTGATGTTTGCCAGGATTCAGTAACTATCTGCATTCTTTTGTTGATGTTATTCTCTACAAGGGCTCTAGAGCATGCAAGGAGGGTAGAGGATACTTTCATTTTGGCTACAGTCGTAGCAGGCACATTTTTTGCTAAAGGACTGGCAAATTCTAGGGTGGCAATGAAAGCCTACTCAAATTCGTTGAGGCAGTCTTTCAGTCTGGAATTTTTCGCTTCAATTCCTCCAATGGAATCATGAAGAGAATCACCAGTTACTTGGTGAAATAGGGAGATTTGGGTCGGCCGCATTTTCCTAAAGTTAATCTCTGTGCGAAATTTGTCTTTCTTGTTTGTTACATCTCTATTTTCAATGACCATACTTTTAGATTGGCTGTCAAAAACAACGCTCTAGAATACGAAGGATTCATCTTCGTCAAAAATTTTGATCTCAGCTATTTCCACTACGAATGACCCAATTTTGTGCATGTGCTCAGTTTCAATTTCAAGCTGCACCTGTTCACTTTCAATTTCGGGTTCGTCCGCTTGCTCTGTATTGTTTTTTCTCTTCTTCATCAATGGAATTTTGTGAGAACTATCAATTTTTATGCGAGAAGGGTTCTTATCTCCTCTTTTGTTCAAAGATTTCTAGGTTTTTTTTTACTGGGGCGGGCCGTTGAAGCGATGCTCCATGATGTCGTGCTCTTGGGAGTGCTGGCGGGGGACTGGCTACTCTTCTCACCTGATACTTTTCCCTGTTGTCTGTACAATTCAGTCGTGCTTTGCAATGTCTCTGTTTCGCAATCACCAGAAGCAGGATTGTTTTCGTCACTATCCCTCTCTTCGGTTAGGTGTCTATGGATAAAAGAGATGTTAAAGCCAACTGTCAGTAAACGTTCTCGAAAAATCCCATTAGGGTTGAACCCTTTTAGCCTTTCAGCATACGTTAGGTTCAATTTCTTGAAATGGCCGGAAAAATCATCAATCTTGTTGATGTTTCTACACACGAAGTCTATGACTTTCCAGGGCAGAGGAATGAACTGTTTTTTTTTCTTGTCATGGAAAAAATGCAACCAGTGGTTGTATTTCCTTGTTATTTCTGCAACAAACATCTTGTCCATGATGTGGCATGGAAGGAAAGAAGGATTTTCCTTAGAGCCAAAGACCATTAGTACACTATGATTTTCCTTTTCTTCAAGTGTGCCCTTCCTGTTCAAAAACTTGGTTGCCTGGACAGACATCCGCGGAGCATCCTTCCCTAACAATAAATCTTTGAAAACTGAGACAAAGCCATTAAAAAATTCATAAAAACAATGGGAGGCCTTGTGCCTCCACAGGGCCCGATATCAGAATGTTACTGGGTCGAATCCACAGTTTATTTTGTTGGAAAGAGAAAGTTTTGGAAACAGACAGCAATGTACTATTGCGAAAATCAAGTAGGATGACATATAAAATTTATTCAATTCTTTGAATCGTGACAACTGGAAACAGATCTCAATAGAAATTAGCTTTCCCCAATTGAAAATGAATTGTTCCTTGACTGTGAAGTACACATATAGATAACTATATGGGAAATGTTTGTCATTGATGCCTGTCCCGTTATTCTTGTAAACAACCAAGCAATTTCCCGGAATGGATTTCTAAAGGAACTTACCCGCAACTTTGTGATATCTTCCAGAACTATTGTCGGGTCTTCGAGGAACTTAGCTAAGATGTCCAACCCATTATCATGTTTTTCTAGGAACTACTTGCAGTCTTTTCCTCTGAAGGTCAATGTTGGATATGACAATTTTAACATCTTGCGGAAGACCTGAGGTGACAAAGAAACAGAAGAATGGTCGCGTAGTGGAATAATTCTTTGGCTTGGAATATATTTTTCAACGCACCAAGAGACCACCTCCTTACAGTCAAAAACCTCAGGGACGCAGCTTGCACAAGCAATTCCAGAGGTTCAAATCACTTCATTCTGGGCGGAATGGGATGAATAGTAAAAGTATGCCCTGGACCACTGGAAGTTCTAGTCCTGATGTCCGAAGATATTTACTGTATCTCCACAAAATTGTTGTCCACCTGCTGCCATAAGTCTACAAGAAAGTTTGTTTGTTCCAGACGATGAATGAAATGAAATGTTGGAAGGGATAACATAACCCTGCGCAAATCTTGGTCCAATGCGTGTGAATGGGATCTCTCCTCGAGACTTTCGTTCATTAATGACAATTTGGATGGTTGTTGCATGATGCGTTGTTAACATTAAACACTAGTAATTGCATACATAGAAATGTGAACATGGTGGATACGACAATGAGCAATTAAGCATTGTAGATTTCTTGAGCAGGCCAACATGACGACGCGTGTTTGAGATGAAAAATCGGAAGGGACAATATAACTCTCCGCAGATCTCGGTTTAATGCATAATAATGGGATATCTCCTCGACCGTTTCGCTCATTAATGGCAATGTTCACGGTTCATGCATGGTCAGTTGTTACCATGAAAGGTTTCTAATTGCATAGTAAGAAAGTACGGAGGTCGCGGGTACGGGAAAAAGCAGCTTCAAAATAGGGTTACAAGGTACAATCATTGGAGGTGAGGGCACGAGGGTCAAATTGTATGTATTGAAACTTTTTGAGTGCAATACGCGTAACACCGAAGAGGGTATGATAGTACAGTCGAGAGGGCAATTTGTATATCACTAGTAAGAGCATAGCTAATGTATATTGGGAAGGATAAGAAGTTAGTGGAGATGGAAGGCAGCGACAGATACTTTGAAACATTTCTGAGCCGTGGTAGAGTGAAGCTTGTGTGTCCGAGGAGTCCGCAGTGGAATTGTAGATCACGGAAGTTTTGAGTGCATGATGTTTAACAAGGAACAAGAAGCAACAGAGTTCGAAAGCGCCAACCCAGCAATCGCGGCCATAAAATTGGCTAAGTATGGAAAGGAACAGTGGTCGGTCGGATTCGTCATGTGAGGATATAGATGGAGATGAAGATATGTCAGCTAGTGAATGCTGGAACCCACGATCAAATAAAAGAAACTAAGTATATAACGACAAAGCGATAATACATGGGAAGAAGAAAAGGGAAAAAAGACTAAGGAGACCACGGTGGAATTGTAAATCACGGAAATTTTGAGTGCAATATGTATATCACAAAACAAGAAGAAGTAAAGTTCGAATGCGCCAACCCGAAACAGTGACTAACATGTCTTGGAACTTTTTGAATACGATACGCATAACACCGAAGAGGGTATGATAGGACAGTCCAGAGGGGAATTTGTATATCACTAGTAAGAGCATAACTAATGTATATCAGGAAGGACAGGAAGTTAGTGGGGATGGAAAGCAGTGACAGATACTTTGAAACATTTCTGAGCCGTGGTAGAGTGAAGCATGCGAGTCCGAGGAGTCCGCGGTGGAATTGTATATCACGGAAATTTTGAGTGTGCGATGTATAGCAGGGAACAAGAAGCAACAGAGTTCGAAAGCGCCAACCCGTCAACCGCGGCCATAAAATTGGCTAGGTATGGAAAGGAACAACGGTAGGTCGGATTCATCATGTGAGGATATAGATGGAGATGAATATATGTCAGCCAATGAACGCTAGAACCCACAATCATAGAAAAGAGACCAAGTATATAACCACAAAGCGATAATACATGGGAAGAAGAAAAGGGAAAAAGGACCAAGGAGTCTGTGGTGGAATTGTAAATCATGAAAATTTTGAGTGCAATATGTATATCACGGAAGAAGAAGCAACAAAGTTCGAATGCGCCAACCCGAAACAGTGACTAACAATTGGAGATTTTGTGAACCCGTCAACACGAGAATCCAAAATAGGCTGACAAGGTCTCCCCAGAGGACATGAGGCTCTGACGGTCAAATTGTATCATTCGGAACATTTGAATGCATAATCTATAACATGGAAGAGGGGACAATGTCGGAACCCAGTAGTCAATTTGTATATTGCAGAGGGCCAGATGCCAACGGTTTCATATCAGTGTGTGCAGTTGTGACTAGTAAGAGCATAACCAAAGTATGTTAGGAAGGAAAATAAGTTAGTGGGGATGGAAGGCAGTGACAGATAGTTTGAAACATTTGAGAACCGTGGTAGAGTGAAGCCTGCGAGTTCGAGGAGTCCGCGGTGGAATTGTAGATCACAGAAGTTTTGAGTGCAAGATGTACATCACAAAACAAGAAGCAATAGAGTTCCAAACCGCCAACCCGAAAACCGCGGCCATAAAATTGGCTAAGTATGGAAATCAAAAGCGATCGGTCGGATTCGTCATGTGATTATATAGATGGAGATAAATATATGTCAGCTTGCCAACTCTAGAACCGACGACCATAGAAAGGGGATTAAGTATATAACCAAAAAGCCATAATACATGGGAAGAAGAAAAGGGAAAAAGGACTAAGGAGTCCATAGTGGAATTGTAGATCACAGAAATTTTGAGTACAAGATGCGAACCCAGTAGTCAATTTCTATATTGCGGAGGGCCTGATGCCAACTGTTTCATACCATTGTGTTTAGTTGTCACTAGTGAGAGCACAACCAATGTATATTAGGAACGACAGGAAGTTAGTTGGGATGGAAGGCAGCGACAGATACTTTGAAACATTTGTGAACCGTGGTAAAATGAAGCTTGCGAGTTCGAGGAGTCCACGGTGGAATTGTAGATGACGAAAGTTTTGACTTGAAGATCTATATCACAGAACAACAAGCACCAAAGTTCAAAAGCACCAACAGGGCAAGCGTGACCATAAAATTGGCTATGTATGGAAAGGAACAACGGTTGGTCGAATTCCTCATGTGAGGATATAGATGGAAATGAAGATATGTCAGCCCGCCAACGCTAGAACTCGCGATCATAGAAAGGTGACTAAGTATATAACCAGAAGGCGATAACACATGGGAAGAAGAAAAGGGAAAAGGGGCTAAGTGCGTAGTGGAATTGTAGAGAATGGAAATTTCGAGTGCAAGATGTATATCACGGAAAACGAACTAGTAGAGATCGAAAGCACCAACCTGAAACAGTACCATTTCGTGAACCCAACAATAGGAGGATCCAAAACAGGATGACAAGGTCTCTCCAGAAGACGTGAGGCCCCGACGTTCAAATTGTATCGCTCAGAACATTTGAATGCATAATCTGTAACACGGAAGAGCGGATGATGTCAGAATCCGGTAGTTAATTTGTATATTGCGGAGGGTATGATGCCAACTGTTTCGTACCAGTGTGTCCAGTTGTCACTAGAAAGAGCTAATTTAGTATTGAAAATAATGTTTTTAGATAATGTTAGATAGTTGATAGGGATTATTATCCGTAAACAATGGAAATCTTGACCCCGACAGCCCTGGAGTCCGTCTATCAATTTGTATATCGTAGAACTACGAGCACTATTTAGAGGACATGGAACAATAGAAGTGTAATGTTAAGCCAGCCATCTCATAGGTCCTCTTGTCAATTTGTATATCACAGAATTCTGGGTGCTATATGTAGGGCACAGAACAATGGAGGCCCAATTTTTCGCCCGCCCACCCGAGAACCCATGATAAAAGAAGTGGCTAAGTATGGAATGCATAATCCATACATGCTCTATAAAATCTCATGTCCATACTTTATAGTCCGATAATACACGGGAAGAAAAAAGGGAAAGAGGACTAAGGAGTATGTGGTGGAATTATAGATCACCGAAATTTTGAGCGGAAGATGTATATCAGGGAACAAGACGCAACACAGTTCGAAAGCGCCAACCCGACAACTGCAACTTGTGGGAAATTCGAAACACAATTTTGAAGTTGTCAATCCAGGAACCCGCAATCGAAAAAGTGTGCAGCCTGGGAAGCTGTCAGTCCCTGCCGTAGGCATAGAGGGACTATAGCGATCGATAATTCGTTGACCTCATATTAGTTTGTCCTTTGACCATAAATATTTGCGTAATATCTAATGTTGGAAGAAGGGAACAAGAAACATTGATTTTTATATAATAAAAAGTATCATATATGTGATGATCTGATTCGATAACAGATTGGAGGTATTATTTCCGGCTTTGCTACTCCCAATGTTTTATATGTTAGAATATCCAAACTTTTTCATCGTATATGGTCTTTTTGAATCATATATTTTCTTATGCATTGCTTCTTGAAGGTGAATTAATTCTAGCATTAGTTTGAATGTTTGTCTTAGCATTTTCTGCTAGCTAAATTTATCCCAATGTTTGATATGCTACTGTATCCATAGTTTGTCCTTCAAATACATTCTCTATTGTTCAAACTATTGTTACGTAAATTATAATAAATATTTTTGGGTACGTCAGAGAACTGCCACATTGCATTTTTTTCTTAAATGTTTACAAAGCATTTGTGACAGACTTAAATGTTTACCTAACAGGCTTGGCAGCATTGAATGTTTACTTAGCAGGCTTGTTACAATACATTTTCCTCCATTTATATTTATTTATATGTAATGTTCTCTGCATTCAATTTGGGAAATATTGTGCTTCAATGGCATTCCAGGTTCACTGGTTCATGCTTGTTTTTTGTATCTCCACTGATTTCTTATTTGCTTGTTCTTGATGTTCTTGTTTGCCTATTCGTCTTGTTGCAGTTTGCACGTTTGGGGTTCTGCAACCATGATTGGAAGTGCATCATTCCTGGTGCACTGGTTGTTGCTTGTTTGTTTGTTCACTGTGTGTTGTTTATTGTGGTTTGATTCGACTTTGCAGGGTTCCGGTCCTGCCGCTACAGTTGGGCCTTTTGGTGCTTCTTAACTGGGTTGTTATTTGCTACTTGTTCTTGTTTGCCTAAGGTTTGCAATGTTGGGGTGCTTCATATGCAGTTGGATCTCATACAGGGACTGGCAGCTTCTCGGAATGCACACTTTTTCGATTGCGGGTTCCTGGATTGATAGCTTAAAAATTGTGTTTCGAATTTCCCGCGAGTTGCGATTGTCAGGTTGGTGCTTTCGACCTGTGCTGCATCTTTTTCCCTGATATACATCTTCCGCTCAAAATTTCGGTGATCTACAATTCCACCACGTTCTCCTTAGTCCTTTTTCCCTTTTTTTCTTCCTGTGTATTATCGAACTATAAAGTATGGACATGAGATTTTATAGAGCATGTACGGATTCTGCATTCCATACTTAGACACTTTTTTTATTGCGGGTTCTCGGGTGGGCGGGCGAAAAATTGGGCCTCCATTGTTCCGTGCCCTACATATAGCACCCAGAATTCCACGATACACAAATTTACAAGTGGACCTGTGCACTGGCTGGCTCAACATTGCACTTCTATTGTTCCTTGTCCTCCAAACAGCGCTCGCAGTTCCACGATATACAAATTGACAGACGGACTCTAGGGCTTCTAGGGTCAATATTAACATTGTTTGCGGATTGTAATCCCTATCAACTATCTAACAGTATCTAAAAACATTATTTTCAATACTAAATTAGCTCTTGCTAGTGACAACTGGACACACTGGTATGAAATAGTTGGCATCACACCCTCCACAATATACAAATTTACTACATCGTCCACTCTTCCGTGTTACAGATTATGCATTCAAATGTTCTGAGCGATACAATTTGAACATCGGGGCCTCACATCTTCTGGAGAGAACTTGTCAGCCTATTTTGGATCCTCTTGTTGTTGAGTTCATGAAATGGTATTGTTTCGGGTTGGTGCTTTCGATCTCTGCTAGTTCTTGTTCTGTGATATACATCTTGCACTCGAAATTTCCGTTCTCGACAATTCCACTGTGCACTCAACCCTTTTTCTCTTTTCTTCTTCCCGTGTGTTATCGCCTTCTGGTTATATACTTATTCGCTTTTCTATAATTGCGGGTTCCACCGTTGGCAGGCTAAAATATCTTCATTTCCATCTATATCCTCACATGAGGAATCCGACCAACCATTGTTCCTTTCCATACATAGCCAATTTTATGGCCGCGCTTGTTGTGTTGGTGCTTTCGAACTCTGGTGCTTTTTGTTCCATGATATACATCTTCAAGTAAAAAAATTTGTCACCTACAATTCCACCGCGGACTCCTCGAACTCGCAAGCTTCATTTTACCACGGTTCACAAATGTTTCAAAGTATCTGTCGCTTCCTTCCATCCCCACCAACTTCCTGTCGTTCCTAATAT
Source organism: Picea engelmannii (assembly GCA_009831015.1). Lineage (NCBI taxonomy): Eukaryota > Viridiplantae > Streptophyta > Pinopsida > Pinales > Pinaceae > Picea > Picea engelmannii. The sequence continues at coordinate 1,770,841 of ML781280.1, read as the reverse complement.
ACATTGGTTGTACTCTTACTAGTGACAACTGAACACAATGGTACAAAACAGTTGGCATTGGGCCCTCCGTAATATAGAAATTGACTACTAGGTTCACATCTTGTACTCAAAATTTTCATGATCTACAATTCCATCGCGGACTCCTTAGTCCTTTTTCCCTTTTCTTCTTCCCGTGTATTATGGATTTCTAGTTATATACTTAGTCCCCTTTCTATGGTCGTCGGTTCTAGCATTGGCGGGCTGACATATCTTTAGCTCCATCTATATAATCACATGATGAATCCGATCGACCACTGTTGCTTTCCATACTTAGCCAATTTTACGGTCGCGGTTGCCAAGTTGGCGGTTTGGAACTCTATTCCTTCTTGTTCCATGATGTACATCTTGCACTCAAAACTTTCGTGATCTAAAATTCCACCGCGGACTCCTCGAACTCGCAGGCTACACTCTACCACGGTTCTCAAGTGTTTCAAACTATCTGTCGCTGCCTTCCATCCCCACTAACTTCTTGTCCTTCCTAATATATATTGGTTATGCTCTTACTAGTCACACCTGCACACACTAATACGAAACAGTTGGCATACGGCCCTCCGCAATATACAAATTGAATACCAGGTTCCGACATTGTCCCCTCTTCCGTGTTACAGATTATGCATTCAAATGTTTTGAATGATACAATTTGATCATCGGGCCTCATGTCTTCTGGGGAGACCTTGTCAGCCTATTTTGGATCCTCATGTTGACGGTTTCATGAAATCTCCAATTGTTAGTCACTGTTTCAGGTTGGCGCATTCGAACTTTGTTTCTTCTTGTTCCGTGATATACATATTTCACTCAAAATTTTCGTGATTTACAATTCCACTGTAGAATCCTTGGTCCTTTTTCCCTTTTCTTCTTCCCATGTATTATCGTTTTTTGGTTATATAATTGGTCGGTTTTCTATGATCGTGGGTTCTAGTGCTCGCTGGCTGACATATCTTCATCTCCATCTATATCCTCACATGATGAATCTGACCTACCATTGTTCATTTCCATACTTAGCCAATTTTATGATCGCAGTTGTCGGGTTGGCGCTTTCGAACTCTGTTGCTTCTTGTCCCCTGCTATACATCGCACACTCAAAATTTCCATGATCTACAATTCCACCGCGGACTCCTCGGACTCGCACGCTTCACTCTACCACGGCTCATAAATGTTTCAAAGTATCTGTCACTGCCTTCCATCCCCACTAATTTCCTGTCCTTCCTGATATACATTAGTTATGCTCTTACTAGTGACATACAAATTCCCCTCTGGACTATCCTATCATACCTTCTTCAATGTTACGTGTATTGTACTCAAAAAGTTTCAAGACATGTTAGTCACTGTTTCGGGTTGGCGCATTCGAAATTTACTTCTTCTTGTTCTGTGATATACATATTGAACTCAAAATTTCCATGATTTACAATTCCACCGCGGACTCCTTAGTCCTTTTTCCCTTTTCTTCTTCCCATGTATTATCTCTTTGTGGTTATATACTTAGTTGCTTTTCTATGATCGTGGGTTCCATCGTTTGTTGGCTGACATATCTTCATCTCCATCTATATCCTCACATGACGAATCTGACCGACCGCTATTCCTTTCCATACTTAGCCAATTTTATGGCCGCGTTTTCCGGGTTGGCGCTTTCGAACTCTGTTGCTTCTTGTTCCTTGTTAAACATCGTGCACTCAAAACTTTCGTGATCTACAATTCCACTGCGGACTCCTCAGACATGCAAGCTTCACTCTACCACGGCTCAGAAATGTTTCAAAGTATCTGTCGCTGCCTTCCATCTTCACTAACTTCTTGTCCTTCCTGATATACATTAGTTATGCTCTTACTAGTGATATACAAATTGCCCTCTCGACTGTCCTATCATACCCTCTTCGGTGTTACACGTATTGCACTCAAAAAGTTTCAAGACATACAATTTGACCCTCGTGCCCTCACCTCCAACGATTGTACCTTGTAACCCTATTTTGAAGTTTCTTTTTCCCGTACCCATGACCTCCGTACTTTCTTACTATGCAATTAGAAACCTTTCATGGTACAAATGACCATGCATGAACCTTGAACATTGTCATTAATGAGTGAAACGGTCGAGGAGATATCCCATTATTACGCATTAAACCAAGATCTACAGAGAGTTATATTGTCCCTTCCGATTTTTCTTCTCGAACACACGTCGTCATGTTGGCCCGCTCAAGAAATCTACAATGCTTAATTGCTCATTGTCGTATCCTCCATGTTCACATTTCTATGTATGCAATTACTAGTGTTTAATGTTAACAATGCATCATGCAACAACCATCCAAATTGTCATTAATGAACGAAAGTCTTGAGGAGATCTCCCATTCACATGCATTGGACAAGATTTGTGCAGGGTTATGTTATCCCTTCCAACATTTCATTTCATTCATCGTCTGGAGCAAACAAACATTCTTGTAGACTTATGGCAGCAGGTGGACAACAATTTTGTGGAGATACAGTAAATATCTTCAGACATCAGGACCAGAACTTCCAGTGGTCCAAGGCATACTTTTACTATTCATCCCATTCCGCCCAGAACGAAGTGATTTGGACCTCTGGAATCGCTCATGCAGGCTGCGTCCCTAAGGTTTCTTACTGTAAGGAGGTGGTCTCTTGGTGCGTCGAAAAATATATTCCAAGCCAAAGAATTATTCCACTGCGCGACCATTCTTCTATTTCTTTGTCACCTCAGGTCTTCAGCAAGATGTTAATATTGTCGTAGCCAACATTGACCTTCAAAGGAAAAGACTGCAAGCAATTCCTAGAAAAACATAATAACGGGTTGGACATCTTAGCCGAGTTCCTCGAAGACCCAACAATAATTCCGGAAGATATCACAAAGTTGCGGGTAAGTTCCTTTAGAAATCCATTCCGGGAAATTGCTTGGTTGTTTACAAGAATAACGGGACAGGCATCAATGACAAACATTTCCCATATAATTATCTCTATTTGTACTTCACAGTCAAGGAACAACTCATTTTTGATTGGGGAAAGCCAATTTCTATTGAGATTTGTTTCCAGTTGTCACGATTCAAAGAATCGAATAAATTTTATATGTCATCCTACTTGATTTTCGCAATAGTACATTGTTGTCCGTTTCCAAAACTTTCTCTTTCCGACAAAATAAATTGTGGATTTGACCCAGTAACATTCTGGTACCGGGCCCTATGGAGGCACAAGGCCTCCCATTGTTCTCATGAAGTTTTTAATGGCTTTGTCTCAGTTTTCAAATATTTATTGTTAGGGAAGGATGATCCGCGGATGTTTGTCTAGGAAACCAAGTTTTTGAACAGGAAGGGCACACTTGAAGAAAAGGAAAATCACAATGTACTAATGGTCTTTGGCTCTAAGGAAAAATCACAATGTAATAATGGTCTTTGGCTCTAAGGAAAATCCTGTGTTCCTTCCATGCCACATCACGGACAAGATGTCTGTTGCAGAAATAGCAAGGAAATACAACCACTGGTTTCATTTTTTCCATGACAAGAAAAAAAAATAGTTCATTCCTCTGCCCTGGAAAGTCGTAGACTTCGTGTGCAGAAACATCAACAAGATTGACGATTTTGTCGGCCATTTCAAGAAATTGAACCTAACATATGCTGAAAGGCTAAAAGGGTTCGGCCCTAATGGGATTTTCGAGAAAATTTACTGACAGTTGGCTTTAACATCACTTTTATCCATAGACACCTAACTGAAGAGAGGGATATTGACGACAAAAATATTGCTTCTGGTGATTGCGACACAGAGACATTGCAAAGCACGACTGAATTGTACAGACAAGAGGGAAAAGTATCAGGTGAGAAGAGCAGTCAGTCCCCCGCCAGCACTCCCAAGAGCACGACATCACGAAGCATCACTTCAACGGCCCACCCCAGTAAAAAAAAGCCGAGAAATCTTCAAACGAAGGAGGAGATAAGAACCCTCCTCGCATAAATATTGATAGTTCTCACAAAATTCCACTGACGAAGAAGAGAAAAAACAATACAGAGTAGGCGGACGAACCCGAAATTGAAAGTGAACAGATGCAGCTTGAAATTGAAACTGAGCACATGCACAAAATTGGGTCATCCGCAGTGGAAATAGCTGAGATCGAAATTTTTTATGAAGATGAATCCTTCGTATTCCAGAGTGTTGTTTTTGACAGCCAATCTAGAAGTATGGTCATTGAAAAGAGAGATGTAACAAACAGGAAAGAAAAATCTCGCATAGAGATTAACTTTAGGAAAATGCGGTTGACCCGAATCTCCCTATTTCACCAAGTAACCGATGATGTTCTTCATGATTTCATTGGAGGAATTGAAGCGGAAAATTCCAGACTGAAAGACCGCCTCAACGAATTTGAGCAGGCTTTCATTACCACCCTAGAATTTGCCAGTCCTTTAGCAAAAAATGTGCCTGCTATGACTGTATCCAAAATGAAAGTATCCTCTACCCTCCTTGCATGCTCTAGAACCCTTGTAGAGAATAACATCAACAAAAGAATGTAGCTAGTTACTGAATCCTGGGAAACATCACAAAATTTAGTTTCCTTCGGAAAGAAGGCAAATGATTTGCTCGAACATTTGGAGGCGAATATAAATAATGACCAACGTTTCTGTGAAGAGGTGCTAGCCCCTTTTTCCAACCATGCCGTCAACACATTGGAACTGAAAAGAAGGCAAGAGAAACTCCCCTCCCCAAAGTGGACCAAAAAAGTAAAAGCATGCTGGCAAAAGAAATTTAAGAATCTGGAGCTCATTGTCGAATCCTATAAACAAGCCATATCAGAAAAGGAAGAATTATTCACAACCTTGATCAAAATAGACTTAGCCGAAAGTACCAACGAGATTCAAGACCCAAACTTCATTCTCAAATCCTTGTCAATGACCAAAGAAGCCTTCCATGAACAACTTGATATTTTAAAGGGGTTTTCTTTCGAAATTTTTTAAGGCATAGTTGAACATCGTGTAGATGAGCTTGAGCGCTGGGTACTGGACTATTCAACACATAATGAAGAAATTGAACAGAGTCTGCATTGTATTTCAATGGATCTAAGGAAATTAGAAAACAACCTTTACGACATAGAAATCCGGGATGAAATCAACATGGCCCCCATGAGAAACTACATCGAAGAATGGTTCGAACATAGAATGGACAACCTCGTTCAGGAAGAGCAACAACCGGTCGACACTATTCCACTGACCATCGACAAAAACAACAAAAATGCATCGTCTTCATAGTAAGTCTATATTGGCATCTTGTTTTCTTTCTCAATCCAGTTTAAGTCTATACTGTCATCTTGTTTTCTTTATCAATCTAGTTATTACCTCTTTAAATAGAAAACTGTAACCAAACACTCATAACTTCCACTTTCTTCTTTTTAGGTCTTCCTCTCTACCGTCGTGCACTTCTTCTTTCGACACTCCTAATTCTTGTGATTATTTCTTTTTATGGTCTGCGGGAGCCCCAATCCCAGTCTATATGACAAACATATTTAAATTTCCAGAAATATGTAACAAACATTATTAATTTTTTATAAATTTCAAAGAAAACTGATTCGGGAATGCCTTTATTGTATGCTAAATTTTGGATGTCCAGGAACCTTTGTTCTTTGTTTCAAAGAAAACAAATTCGGGAATGCTACATTTTTTGTGTCCTATTCTATGCTAAAAAAAAATTGTCCACGAACCTTTCTTGATGTAATTGACGTTATTACTTTCACACAAAACTAATTCGGGAATGCCTTTGTTGCACGACGTTGTTACTATTCAATTGTGCGTTAGATTTTTTGTTTCTATAATTTGATAAATTTCTATATTTTTTATGTCCAGAAGCATTTGTTTTAAAGCAAACTAATTCGGGAATGCTAATTTTTTTGTGTATTTTGTCCACCAACCTATGTAGCAGACGTTAGTACTATTATATTGTATACTATTTTTTTTGTGTCCAGGAACCTTTTAAATGTTGTTGTCATTTCCAGAAATATCTAACAGACATTATTAATTTTTGATAAATATCAACAGAATGCCTTTGTTGCATGACATTGTTACTATTCTATTGTATGCTACCTTTGGGTGTCTAGGAACCTTTGTTGTTTCTTTCAAAGAAAACTATGCTACTTTTTTTTTCTCCACAACCTTTCTTCATCTGACAGACGTTATTACTTTCTAAGAAAACTAATTCAGGAATGCCTTTGTTGCACGACATTGTTACTATTCTATTGTATGCTAAATTTATGGTGAGTGCTAAATTTATGGTGAGCCTTTCTTGCAGGACATTCTTACTATTCTATTCTATGCTAAATTTATGGTGTCCGGGAACCTAGAATTTGATAAATTTCAATTTCTTTTCTATCCAAGAGCCCTTGTTTTAAAGAAAACTAATTCGGGATATGGTGTCTAGGAACCTATAATTTGATAAATTTCAATTTCTTTTCTATCCAAGAGCCCTTGTTTTAAAGAAAACTAATTCGAGAATGCTACAAACCTATGTGACATACATTATTAATATTCTATTGTATGTTAAATTTTTTGTGTCTAGCCTTGCAGGACATTCTTACTATTCTATTCTATGCTAAATTTATGGTGTCCGGGAACCTATAATTTGATAAATTTCAATTTCTTTTCTATCCAAGAGCCCTTGTTTTAAAGAAAACTAATTCGGGATATGGTGTCCAGGAACCTATAATTTGATAAATTTCAATTTATTTTCTATCCAAGAGCCCTTGTTTTAAAGAAAACTAATTCGGGATATGGTGTCCAGGAACCTATAATTTGATCAATTTCAATTTCTTTTCTATCCAAGAGCCCTTGTTTTAAAGAAAACTAATTCGGGATATGGTGTCCAGGAACCTATAATTTGATAAATTTCAATTTCTTTTTCTATCCAAGAGCCCTTGTTTTAAAAAAAACTAATTCGAGAATGCTACAAACCTATGTGACATACATTATTAATATTCTATTGTATGTTAAATTTTTTGTGTCTAGCTTCCTCTACTATCAAACTTAGATACTAGGAACCTTTGTTGATGTACCGGACATTATTAATTTTTGATAAATTTCAAATAAAACTATTTTGAAAATACTAAATTTTGCATGGATATGACATGTACTTCAACTTCCTACCCACGTGTCTGTACTCGGTTGCATTTATTCCCATTCCACCCTGGCAGGGACTATGCTGCCATGCAACACTTGTTTTAATGGCTTATTATTAATAAATCAACAAATATAATTATTGATTTCTTCATTTTTGTTCTTCATTGTATTTGTTGGGACTTTCATGATGATTCCCTTATGTATTGTATTTTGTTGTACTAAGATAAATTATTTTATTATGAAAAGGAAATAATTTATCTTTGATTTAAATACTTATATAATCAAATAATTTATTTTTTATTTAAATACTTATATAATCATTTTCCATACCCCCCCACAATTCACTAGATAATTTTGATCACCCACAATGTATTAGATCATTTTTTATTGATTAGGCAAGGCATACTATCCATACTACATTGCAATCTATTTTATAAGATGCCAATATCTTTTGGAACATTACTTTACATAGAAACAATGTAAAAAGTAAGTAGAGGAAATTTAATAATGTGTCTAATTTTCATTAAATAATATTTAGTTAAAAGAAATTTTTCTATGGATAGTAATTAGTTTGATGTTGTAGAGGTCTTTCAACTTAAAATTATTGTGTGTTTGATTTGTCCTAACTTCACACAGAGAGAGAAAGGGAAAGAGAGATACTTTATAGTTATATAAGTAATATCAAGACATCACAAGATCTAGACCCAAATAAATCTTCGATTTTTATCTCTATATTCTATTAAAGGATGATACTTTCCTTGGTGCAACCACATTTCAATGAAATATTATATGTAATTAAAAACAAAATTCAACAATACCACCATGTTAGAAAATAGAGACAACTTCTTAAGATGCATAAAACTTGCACATTTTCAACAAAATCACCATGTTGGTAGCTTGCACATTTTCAACAAAACCACCACATTGGTAACTTGTGCATTTTCAACAAAACCACCAGGCTCGTAAATAACAATAACTTCTTCAGATGAATAAAGATTGTACATTTGCTATTCCTGTCAATAAAAAATGGTAAAACTGTTAGAACAACTAAATTAAAAGAATTTTGCATGGATCATTACGAATGTAAAACTTAATATCAAACTATAGGCATATGAGAAATTAAGAAATATGGTGTGCTTTTTTGGTTTACAAACAATCTTAAAATGTGGAAACACACTATAAATCAAGTGATCAAATATGCCCTTACAATAAAGGAAAGAGACTTGTTTCAACTTTGTAGGCCTTTGTAGGAGATAAAAATTGTAGATGCAAAATCACCTAAAATGAATTTTGTACAATGCTTCCCATGTTACACCAACCCAACTATTCCAATGTGTAAAACACATAAGCATAACTACACCCAATACCCCTTTATAAGGAACGGGTCAACTAAATATCCTGCATTACATTATGTCTATATGCCACTTCAATATTCAAATTCTCTATATTCATAGCTTAATCACAAAGACAAGTTGTGGGCAAGGATATGGACTATCAAAGAGTGATTGGAAATGGGGTGAAAAAAGTACTCTCTAAACTTGAATAAACTAAGAAAAGTACTAGGAACTAAACTTGTGAAGCTCTCTATCAAATCATGATGATACAAAATAACAATATACCACTTTCAAAAGAAAATAGGCCTATTATGTCAACAACCACTAGTTTGTCGTGCAAAATTTCAACAATTGTCCTTGATCGACCAACCTAAAATGTGATTGTGCATTGCATTGGATAGACAACAATGTAAACATTAAATTAAAAATCCTTTCAATTACAAGAAAAACTTCTTATTTGAATGCTAAGAACAAGAACATCGTGCTCCCATACATTAAAAAATCTTACCCCTAACACAATCTAAATAAAAAACCCTAGGCCCATAGACCCAGTGGAAGCATTGGAAATGGGACTAAGCTATGGTGTTTACCAAGTCCAAGATAACCCTCAGTTATAAATGGCTTTAATTAAATCCTATGCTAGAATATTCAACTAGATAATGTATGGCCAATGAAGTCCAAGGAGAAGAGTTGGTTGTATACGTGACGAGTAGTTAGAACCTAATCGCCCATAAATAAATTTCACATGGTTACTTACAATGGAATTTCATCCTTTGTAAATAACAAATTCAATTTTACAAATTGTGATGGATTTCATGCAAAGCAAAAATGGTTGCAACAAAGCAAATGCCTTCTCACTTTTTGGGTGATGTCACTTTAATATCATTCTTTCAATCAGAAACCCGCATTGTTGTCAATTTGTTCCTCTCAACTTAGACAAAGATTTGCAATTCATGATTTACTTTTCTATTTTTTATGACATGAATGAGTATGATGTGGGAAGAGAAGTCTCCAACAACAGGCTCATTTCCTCTGCCACTATTTTTGCATGAAATTTCTTTATTTCCTCCACTAAATTATGGTTCCAGTGGTTTAAAGGAGAAGAGTTATGAGGACGATACCTCATCCTCATTCATTTTCAAGCCTCATGTGAAATCTGGCCCTTCTTCTTGCATGTCACCTCTAGGATGCCTCATAACCCTCTTCTTTCAACTTCATATTTAAGCATGTTTTTTTTTTTCTATTGAATGCAAATAGTCAAGAAAACTACAACATAAGATGCAGTATTTGCACTCTCTAATCTTTGATGAAAAATAGTAACTAGAATTCCAAAGATTGCATTTTTCGTAATTTTACAAAAAGAGTCATTGTGATGTAATTTAGTCAATAGTATATATTGGAAAAAGCAACTAAGGTAGATGATCTTAGTGTGCATGTATGTTTTCCAAAGCCAAGTAAATTCATTGAAAGTTACAAGTTATCAATGGTCCAAAGAATTAGAGCAAACATTATCAAAACAAATTATCTTTGGAAATTCATATTCTTTCTTTATTTTGGAATTGAAGCATTTATTATCTATCATCATGTACATATCATTCGTCAATGTAAATGTGTTTATGAAATATTCTAAGATAAAAATCAGACCCTGTAAACAACTATGCTAAGGTACCTCAATGTTTTTAAAATCCAGATTACAAATCAATGGTTGAGATGCCAATTCCCTTCATAGATAGGGCCATGCTAACAAATGTAGTCACATGCATGAAAGGGATCCCATTATGTTGCAAAAAGTAAAACTTTTAATTATTACTAAACAATTAGTAAGGATATGAAACAAAGGCTAACATGATTACTATTAAATAAATTAAATATGATTTTGCTTGGATGGAAGTTTTGGTGAACCCCAATGTGTCAACTAGCCAAAGTTCATTTCCAAAAAAAAAACAGTGTAAAGACCCCGATCTTCAACTTTCAAACCAACTTTTTCAGCATTATTACCATTTTCAATTCCTTGGAAAATGAGTCCAATTTTCATCATCCACAAACCAATATACCATGAAAACTAAGAGAGAAAGAGACAACTATGAATTTTGAGAGAAACAAATTGTGATTAAAACACCACCAACGAAGTTCTTCCCTAATGCCAACCCAAGAGGCTTATCAAAGTCAACTTCAATGGTATTTGAGGCACCTGCTCTCACCTACAAACTTGGTAGTCTTTAATCTATAATCTGCTATTAAACTAAAGATGGGATCTACCATGAAAAAATTATTGTTCTTGTTGTTGTTGTTGCTATTCCCATATAGAAATTCACCACCCAAAGTGTTCAATGCATGTTGTAACATCCCCATTATAATCCCCAGTTTAATTAATGCTTATGTGGATATAATATGTGTCTATGGTCAAGCGATGTAATATGTGAATTGTATTTCAATGTTTTAATAATAAAAATGTGATGCCAACTACTAAGGGGACATGGACAAGAGATGGGGGTTGAATTAATCCACAAGAGGGGGAAGTGTCTAGGATAATGGCCAAGAGTGGTCAAATGGGGAATTATCCATGTATATCAATTTAACCCATTTTCCTAAACTTGTCAATTGTACATGAACCTTTTGATGTCTGATTTAATGTTCCCAAAGCCAATCATTGAATACATGTAAGAGGGTGGGTGTGAGTGGTCACATCCTTCTGATTGAGTGTTCCCAAAGCCAATCATTGAATACATGTAAGAGGGTGGGTGTGAGTGGTGACATCCTAGAGTTATTGGGCACATGGGGGTTGAGTACAATCATCTTGGGGAAGAGTGTGAGTCAAGAAAGGCAAGCCATAAGAGAGGAATTTGTATGGGCTGGGACAACAGTCAGAGAGGGGAAGAAAGAGAGCTTGGAGTTGGTGCGGTCGTGGAGGGCGAATTCTGAAGCGTAGATGGAGCGTAACATGAGCGAATTGGAGATGGAGAATTGAAGAGATCGGTTTTCAAGCCAGAAGAGTGAACTCCTCTGTGAGTTGCACACTAAAACAACAAGTGGTTGTTGTTGGTTTGCTGATAGTTTTCCTAGCAGCAAATTCCCTTGAGTTCCCAGCTGCGAGATTCCTAGTTACATGTGCTAGAGAGACCTTGATAAACGAATGGCACAATCCTTGGGCTATCTTTAATAATAAAAAAATGGTACATCCCTTGGGTTAACCCTGATTAGTAGATGGTACATCCCTTGGGTTACCCTGATAAATGGATGATACATCCCTTGGGTGATCCCTGATAAACGAATGGTGCATTCCTTGGGTTTGGCAGGTCAAGAGGAAGAGAGCTGATGGAAAAGTAGGGATAATTTTAGGAGAATATCAATTGGATTGTGAGCTTTATGAGCTGCAGGTGGATTGTGAGAGACCGCCCTCTTTTGTGGATTACTAGCCTTAGCTCGGGGGTGACTGAATGTTGAGAATTGGAATAGTCAGTCTATGGTTGGGTGGAACGTTCATCCCAAGCAGCTGGTTGCACGATTCTTGTTTAAAGATAAGTGTTTTATCTTGTACTGAGTTATTTACATGTGTTATTGTTGTGCATGAACTCTGCGTGAATGATAATGATTTATATGTTGTTGTAAGGAATGGTTTAGTTGTATTTCATGTTGATTATTAGCATGTTTTAGATGCATTTGTTTTATGGTTACATACTGTATCTAAATCTGTTATATTTAATGTAGTTGAAAGCTACAGGAAAAAGGCTAACAGTAAAGGAATTACTTTAGTTTAGTAGAAATTTCATTTTTATGTGTATTATGAATGTAATGTTGCTTAGTTGGAGGCTAGGTACGTTACAAATATGGTATCAGAATTGATAATGAGAGATTTTTACGTGACGTGGCCCATCCTAGGTGGTTGGGTATGTTACAAAGTGGTATCAGAGCCAAATTTTCAATGCTGAGCCTGGATGGGTCGAGTTAGTAGAACACTGAAGTGTAAATCCACAGAGAATTAACTCTGTAGTATGTCTACAACTTGTTTTATTAAATTACTGCAGTAAAAAATTAGAGGAATTTCAGGGGTAATGTGAAGAATTGAGCCTCTTTGGAAATTTTGAAAATAAGCAAATCGAAAATATTTGGGTATTTTTTTGTACAATGACGTCGGCATGACGTGGAAGCCATGTGTCAGTTGACATGGTAGAAAAAATATGTGTACTTCCATGGTGGAAGGTACATGCTGGACGGGATGACAGTTGTCGAGTGATGTGGAGCCATGTGGCAGGTTAAGTGTTAGTCCCACGAAACCGCGGTAAGATCTTGGAATTTGTTGGGACTTCTCAAACGGACTTATGAAAGGAAGATACAAGTTTATGAGTCTGGGAATCTGCGAGTCTGCGTAGATGGAAAAATAGCTAAGTGTTGAGACTTCTCAAACGGAATTATGAAAGGAAGGATTACAAGATTATGAGTTTGTGTTTTCGCGAGTCTGTGTAGATGAAATAAAAATCATTAATCATTGAGACTTCTTGGAAGAAGTTATGAAAGGAAGGTTACAAGTTTATTAGTCTATGAGTCTGCAAGTCCGTGAGTTCGCGAAGGAAAAAGAAGCTAAGTGTTGGTAGCGGGTTCATGGAAGGTATGAATAAGAGATATGACTAGATTCACTGTGAATCCATTAATACATATCAATGGTGGAGATCTAGTCAAGAAATGATCGAACGGTTGTTCAGAAATGTTGTTATGTTGCACATGCTAATGAATATTCCTTCATTGTTTTTCCACCATAGCTTTCAGCTCAGAGCTTGGATTGGGGAAAATGAATAGTCGTTGGAAAGATATTGAGAATTAGAAGAGATATGTCGACCCAAAGTTTTGATTTGGGCACTATATTTTCTTCAAAAATGATAAAAGTGAATTTTGTAGCAGTGAAAGACTGGAAATTGCAACTTGTAATTGTTGTAACTATTCACTCAAAACTCAAATTGAGACATGAGGATAGTCGTTGGAAATTTGTTTCAGAAATGAATGCATTTAATAAATCTTACTTGAGATTAGTGCATTAATATTCTTAATAAATTAAAATGAAGAATTACCTGTAATTTAATTAACGAATATTTTGCAATATGCTTAATTCTAACAACAATTATTGCATGCACACTCTTGCAGAATTAGAGATACAAAAAAGCTGACTTTAGTTCCTATATGAGAACTAGAGACATGGAGGATGATCAAGGGTTTTATAGCCATGAAGAAGAAATTGAAGGTCGGCATGCCAGCATGGGTAATGTTGAGACTGAGTTTAATGGGAGAAGAGACAGGCAGGGGACTGTAACAATGAGAAGCATGCAAAAAGAAGTGCCAATTTATAGGGCCAATAATGAGAGGATCATGAAGGCTCAATATGAGACACTTCGAAGTCTAAATATACTATAGAAGAAAGTTAATAAGGACTCGGGCACAAAGCAAACAACTAGTTCTTAACAAGTATCATCATCAAGATCCCATATAAAAAGATATGATCATGGGATTCATAGGCAGTCAAGAAGCATGGGTAGACGCCATCATTCTCCAAGGTATTCCACCAGAAGAATGCATGCAACTTCAGGTCTAGGGAGCATCCAAAGTGTGTCTCTTGTTTGGAAGCAAAGGAGAAGACCTAAGGCAGACATATTGCAGGGTGAACTTAGGAATATTAAGCCACCAAATTTCAATGTTGAGCACAAGAAAGGAGAAGAGGCAGAGGCCTCGCTATTGGAAATGAAGAAATATTTCCAGCTACATGAATACCCATCCCGGGTAGAAGCTATAATTTCCACCTACCACTTGCAAGGGAAGGAAATTGTTGGTCCTAAGATCTGCACCTGATTGCTAAGGGCGGAGCTAGGCCACCTCAGTTGTGGGAATGATTGGTTTTTATAAGTTTGGTTTATTTGTTTTGATGGTCAGCTGATAGATGAGGTTCAAGGGTATGGTTCTAGTTGGACTATTCAACAATATTCACCACAATGTTTCCATGGCATGCATTATGGTGTAGCAAATAAAGATATAAAAGTAGAACAGAAAACACTGACAAGCATTCAATTTGTCACTTGCATATAGAAATTGTATATCTAACACATTGCATTAAACCTAAAACAATACTTGGAATACATTTATCAACAGGTTGTAAGTGCATTAGTTGAAAGAGAAAGAATATTTTCTTTGCAAACCATTTAACATGCATCCAAATAACAAGAAAAGACAAGCAAGATTGAGAAAGACAGTCTGTTCACCAGAAATTATATTCACTGAGTAGAAAACTTTGCAGATATTACACTTCATAAGCCCAGTCTATATCTTGATAGCTTGATGCACCCCAAAAAGTTGAAACCCTCTACATTCTCATATTCTTCTATTTATCAACCAAAGGGATTCGAATACCTATCTTTGATCTTTAAATGCTAGGTTTAATCTCTTCACTACATTCAAATTTGTAGGTCCTAAACTTCACCATTCAATTATGATTACTATTCAAGAACACTTATTTGCATTGGGTGAAGTAGAGTTTAGATGCTAATTTGTAGGGATAACTTCCTCTTTTCTGGGCCCATAAATTCGACCTAATCAAAACATTGTTTTATCAAAAAGATATTTTATTACAACTGGTTTTAGTATCTCAAACTAAAACAAAAGGTTCTCTAACTGAAACTAGAGGCATTGTTGATAATAGAAGTGTAGGAGCTGCAAAACAAAAGTCTTCAAAGGTTGGAACTTGTTTTTAACCTCGCACGGATCCACATGTATGCCACTAACTGAAGAAAGGACTTCAATACTAGAGAAAAACTTGCACAAGCTTCGAAATTCCTTACTTTTTGACAACACACACTTAGATGATTTCCTTTAGGAACATCCAGGTCTTTTGATGTTTTTTCTACAACTTTTGGTACTTTTTTTGTAACTTTGAATGTTGCATCTCAAGTGTTTAATTTTGTTGTTGCAGCTCTTGAATATGTTGCCTTGTATTTTCATTCTGTTGTTTGAGGGGTTCCACCCGTTTTTTATTGTCCTCCATTTCCTTGTTGTCTTCAACTTTAGGATTGATCTTTGTTTCCATTTTGTTTCCATTTTTAGGTTCATTCTCTACATCAACATTAGGCCTATTGAGATCAATGGAGAGCTTATATTTCCTAGGTATCATCTCACACATGGGATTCTTCTTAGGTTTGTCTCTAATATTGTCTTTCACAGGCTCATGTACCTTCAGCATTTCCCTCCCTACCTCTAGTTTGGTCTCTTATAAAACCTTCTCTAGGACATGCTATGTTTTTGGACCAGTCTCTTCTAAATCTTGCTCTGGGTCTGGACCTGTGGTGTACTCTGTTTCCAATTCAGAAAGCTTAATACATGAGCCATGTCCCTTATTGCTCTTATTTTTGGTCTTGCCCGTTGGCATTTCCTTCAAAGTTTGGATGGCCATTTCTTCCATGTTGGTAAACCCAAGGGTCTCTTCTCCAGTATCTTGATATTCTATTACAATCAACTTATGCTCCTCGAGGGATGCATTAAAAAAGGCTTTGGAGTTTATCCTCAACTAGTTGGTCAACCTAGTCTTCTGATTTGGTTTAAATGGAATTTCTGGAACCTGTTTCCCCTTTTTCTTTCTGCCCTTTTTTTCCTCAGGAGGCTCTCCAATCTGTGCGTCATATGGCACAAATTCAACTGCATCTTCTTCAAGAATAACCTACTTATTTTTTTTTTGTTTGCTTGGTTTCAATTTAGGATATTTTTCTACCTGCATAATAGTGGGTATAGGTTCAACCTATAGTTGCTCAGGAGATCGTTGGACTACTAGACAAACTTGTTTTTTACCCTTTCTGACATATACTTTATTATCTTCTATTGCCCTATGTTTCACTGTGGATGACCTCAGTTGCCTCTGAAGTATTTCATCCTTTTCTGGAGTGATGGATCTTTCTTTGACAGATTTGGTCCTTCTTTTTGCAGGTAGGGTTTGTTCTTTGGAATGTTGGATGGTTTTTTATGAACTTCCAGACTCTATGGAAACCCTAGTTGCCCGGGGAACTTCAATTTCATGTTCTGATGGTTGATGTTCATCTGGCTCTTCATCCTATAACCCTAGAGATATTATAAGTTCTGACCAAGGCATTCCCAATTCACTGAGAGCATAAATAACTAGTATTTTTATAAATCCCTGATGGTAGAGGCTTTTGTGAGCAGTTTTTGGATAGTTCTTAACTCATTTGGACATCTTGGCTAGGATTTTGAGAAGCTAGAATGGGAGATTCATCCCCTTATCACCATTTAGATGCATGAGAAATCTGAGATGATAGCAATGGAAAATTGAAAACCTACTCTCTCAAGTGATGTACCTCTGAATTGCTGACAGGATGCCTCTCCATTCTTCTCTCAGCCATTCGATCAGGATGCCTTGGCTCCAATCTAGGCTCTGATGCTCTACTACTAGAAATTGGTTGCACATCTCAGCCAATAACTTCCCTTTCTTGAACCACCTCTCGCCACCGATAGGGAGAGCACATGCTATAGAAATAAAATTCTTTGTTACATGGATGATTACATCCCCAACTTGTGTCTGGTATCCATCAAATTTTTGTATGGTGTCCATTGAAAGCACAAATGAAATCGTACCACTCACCCCTGATGAATATGTCCCTGATCTCTGGTCTAGCTTCGAACAATTTAAACCCTGTTGGCTTTTCCCTCTGAATATGCTAGTGCTCTCGTGGTGGTATCATCATACCCTAACTTCCCTTTGTTGACAATGGTGGCCAAGACCATACGCCACTTAGGGTTTGCTCAATATCTACAATGAAACCTACACGGGGCAACAATGCGCACTATTTCAAGTCTA
Source organism: Picea engelmannii (assembly GCA_009831015.1). NCBI lineage: Eukaryota > Viridiplantae > Streptophyta > Pinopsida > Pinales > Pinaceae > Picea > Picea engelmannii. The sequence continues at coordinate 1,753,541 of ML781280.1, read as the reverse complement.
ATAGGAAACATGAGCGCGATTTGGGTGTCAATGGACTTTAATCAAACTTTAAAATATGTTTGAGTCATGAAAAATCATAAAATCAGAGTCTGTCTATTGATTACAAGAATGTTGGCATTCTTGCAATCAACACTTTTACACTTGTAGGCCTAGGTTAACTCTTTTTTGATGCATCGGTGATATAAAACATGGTGATAGGACTTGTCCAAACATTCTTGCAATCAACACTTTTACACATATAGGCCTAGGTTAACTCTTTTGTGATCCATCGGTGATATAAAACATGGTGATAGGACTTGTCCAAACTCGAATCAAGATCTGACTCAACCTTATAGAAAGCAAAAAAACTAGCATTAAACAAAAATGGGAAGACATAAAACAAAATAACTTAACACATAATGAAGAAGAAAGGCTAACTAAGAGCTAGGTTGATAGATGAATAGGTTGGTTTCATGAGTAGAAGGGAGAGGTGTAGGCCTAGGATCTAACAACAACCATGTGGTGGGATCAACTTAAGCAATCCAAGAACCTTGATGAGAAAAGAATCCCATGGACGAAGTTCAAAGTATATTTCCAAGACAAATATTTGTCTGAGCATTACTATGAAAGAAAGATGAAAGAGATCTTTGAACTCAAGTTGGGAACCATGAAAATGGAGGAATACGAGAAGCGGTTCTTTGAATTGTTGAAGTATGTTCACCTCATCAAGGATGAGAAAGTCAAAATCCAAATATTTCTAAGTGGGTTACCCTCTTTTTATAGTGATAAGATTCAATATGACAACCCCAAAACCTTGGAGGAAACCATAAGGAGAGCAAGACATCTGTATGAACAGAGCAAAGGAAGACCATTTTTCCCAAAATCTTGGAATGACAAGATGAAGGATAAGAAGGATCAAAGGAAGAAGGATTGTAAGCCACCCTTTTTCGGGAATAATTTCCTAGCGAATAAACACGGTCAAGTCACTGAAAAAGAAGAGAAGACTGCAGATTCATTTGGAAAAAGGCCAAGGCAGCAGTCGGTGAAATGTTGGGGATGTGGGGGAAATAATCTACATAAGTATTTCCCTCACAAAGGAAAAAGAATGGGGACTATCCACAACATTCAAGAGGGTAAAACAATGGAAGACATGTGAGAAAGAAAGCCAAGGAGTTATGCAGCCTTGGACAACAAGCAGGCAGAGTATCAATTCCCCATGATTGAAGTGGAAGGTAAGATCAATAATGATCCCATGGCAATTTTAATTGATTCAAGAGCTAGACATAGTTACATAAATGCTAAAATTGTTGAAATATTTCACTTGCAAAGAAGTAAGCATAATGAATCTTGGTTAGTTCAGTTAGCCACGAGGGCTAAGAGGAAAATCAATGAGTTGGTTAAAGATTGTCTTATAGACATGAATGGACTCAATACAAAGGTGGATGTAAACATCATACCATTGGGTTTATATGATTGTATAATTGGTATGGAGTAGTTGGAGAAACATCATGATGTCCTAGATTGTTAAAACAAGACAATGACATGTCTTGATGAGGAAGGGCAACAAGGAAATATTCAAGGCATTCAAAGAGTTGTAGCTATTAGAGATATTTCAACTATGCATTTGAAGAAGAGCTCCAGGAAAGGATGGCAGATGGCCTGCAACCCATATGGAAGAGGAAGCCAAAGACAAAGTGGCAAGCATTGAAGACCATCCAGTTTTGAGGGATTTTGAATATGTTTTTAGAGAAATTCTGGAACTGCCACCAAAAAGAGACATTGATTTCTCTATTGATTTGGTTTCAGGAGCTACCCCAGTGTCTAAGACACCTTACAGAATGGGTACACCAGAACTAAAGAGTTTCAGATGCAGCTTGAAGAACTTTTGAAGAAGGGGTATATACGCCCAAGTATGTCACCTTGGGGAGCCCAAGTTCGTTTTGTGAAGAAGAAGGATGGAACCTTAAGGTTGTGTATTAATTTCAGACAGCTTAATAAGGTTACCATAAAGAATAAGTATCCTTTGACAAGAATTGATGATTTGTTTAACCAACTGAAAGGTGCAAGAATATTTTTTAAGATTGACTTGAGATTAGGCTATCATCAAGTAAGAATAAAGGAAGAAGACATCAACAAGACAACATTCAGAACAAGATATGGGCATTATGAATTCATGGTAGTGCCATTTGGGCTATCAAATGCCCTAGCAGTTTTTATGTGCATGATGAATGGAGTATTCGGGGAGTACCTGGACAAGTTTGTGATTTTGTTCTTAGATGATATCCTCGTCTATTCTAAATCAAAAGAAGAAAATGAGAAACTTTTAATAATGGTGTTGCAAGTTTTAAGAGAGCATAAATTGTATGCTAAGCTAAGTAAGTGCATATTTTACCAAAAGAAGATTCACTACTTGGGGAATATAATTTCAATAGCAGGGATAGAATTTGATCCTGAGAATATAGAGTTCGTTAGAGGATGGCCAATGCCAAAGAATGTGACAAAGGTTAGATCATTCATGGGTCTTTCCAGTTATTACTGAAGATTCGTAAAAGCGTTCTCAAGGATTGCAAGTCCAATCACTTCTTTGAAAAAGAAGGGAGTGAAATTTGAATGGAATTCCAAGTGTGAAGAGAGTTTTCGACAGTTAAAGGAAATATTGACAAGTGCACCAAAATTGAATATTGTCGATCCAAATGAATATTTGTTTGTGTGCACTGATGCATGCAAGGAAGGACTTGGTGGAGTTCTCAATCAAAGGGACCATGTGATATGTTATGAGTCCAAAAAATTAAAAGAGAATGAGAGGAATTATGCTACACATGACTTGGAATTAGTAGTGATTGTACATGCATTGAAAATGTGGAGGCATTACCTTATGGGTAAGAAGTTCGAGCCAAGAACAGACCGCTATGGTCTGAAACATTTTTTTGGGCAACCAACACTAAATGTCAGACAAACTATATGGCAAGAATTTATGAGTGAATATGACTTCGAAATTAAGCACATAAAGGGAAAGGAAAATCAAGTGGCCAATACACTCAACATCATAGATCATGAAGTGCATATAGAATCCATTCGTATGTACAGGACAGATTTGAAAGAAAATATTGTTGCAACAACAAATTCAGATCAAAATTATTTAAAAATAAAATAGACATTACAGCAAGGTAATTTTCAGTAGAAATTAAATTCTTATGAGCTGAAAGAAGATGAGATTCTCATGTAGAAAGTAAAAGTATATTTTCCTAACTCTAGTGATCTGAAAATGCAGTTTTGGAGGAAATGCACAATGTGCCATATGTCAAGAACCCAGTATATCATAAAACAACTGTAGTTGTAAGAAGCCAATATTTTTCTCTAGGAATGAAGAAAGAAGTGACTAATTACGTAGCCAAATGTCTAGAATGCCAAAAGGTAAAGACATAACATAGACATCCAACAGGTTTTCTACATCCATTTCCCATTCTAGAATGGAAGTGGGAAGTAGTTACAGTTGATTTTATTAGTAAGTTGCCCAGAACAGTGAAGCAACATGATTCCATCATGGTGGTGGTGGAAAAATTGACTAAAGCAACACATTTTATTCCAATAAAGACTACACACAAGGAAACAAATATTGCAGATATATACATGAAGGAAGTTTCTAGGCTACATGGAGTGCCTAAAGCAATAGTTTCATATAGATATGCAAAGTTCACATCTAATTTTTGGAAAGGTTTGTTCAAAGGCTTTAGAAAAAATTTAAATCTTAGTACAGTATATCATCCAGAGTCATATGGGCAAACATAAAGGACTAACAGGATAATTGAGGACATTCTTAGAATTTATGTGATGGATCAACCATCAAAGTGGGAAGATTATATTCATTTAGTTCAATTTACCTACAATAATGGGTATAAAGCCTCATTGAAGATGAGTCTGTTTGAAGCATTGTATGGCAGAAAATGTAACACACCAGTGAGTTGGGATAATCCGGTAGACAGAGCAGTTGTCGGGCCAGAATTTTTAAAAGAAATGGAAGAGAAAATGATAAGGATAAAACTGAATTTAAGGGTTGTCTAGGATAGGAAGAAAATTTATGCAAATAAGAATAGAGTTTTCAGAGACTTTAAAGTGGGAGAACATGTGTTCTTAAAAGTAAAGGCAAAGAGAAGTTCGATAAGATTAGGAAGTTTCCCGAAGTTGGCAGTGAAATATCGTGGACCTTTTGAAATATTAGAAAAGATAGGGCCAGTTTCATACATGCTAGCATTGCCTGCATCCATAAGAGTGCATAATGTATTTCATGTATCCTTATTAAATAAGTGTGTACCTAATCCTAACCATATAATTGATTGGAATGTGATCCATGTGGAGCACGAAGGGGATTTCCAGATGGAACTTGTATGCATCCTCGACCGAAAATTCAAGGTGCTCAGGAACAAAACCATAGGGCTAGTAAAGGTTCAATGGACTTGATACGGTCCTGGAGATGCTACATGGGAGCATGAAGAAAACATGCGGGCAAAGTACCCGCAATGTTTTGACAATTTTGAAGAAGGAAGAATGCAAGACTCCATTTTGGAAAGCTAGAGTTTTGGAACAACATCTCAGATTCCTAGCCAACTGTGTCGGGGACCTTGATAAACAAATGAATCATTCCTTGGGTTATCCTTGATAAACGGATGGGTCATGAGGCTTTGCCCATTTTTGTAACTGGAACAATAACGCCCTCTTGTAAATCTTTCTCTTTGTATAAATAAACGAAGTTGGGTATTAGGCATGGTTCATGTCACCTGCACTTTATATATGTCTCTTGTGTTCTGCATGTTTTTGTTGTATGTCGAATTGACTAAATTTCAAACTAAGTTAACAATTGTCTAAGTATACAAGTGAGTTACATAGAGTAAGGATGTGACTCGCCCATAGCCTATAACGAAATATGGGTATGCTCTAGGTGAAGAGGTGTGGTCTGGGTGAAGTATCCTTGTTTGAGTCAAGCTACCAAGGGAGAACCACCTTGGTGTTGCACGCCAACAAGATACCAAGGTTGGACTTGGGCATGACTTTTGGGGGCGTGACAATTTCTATATTAAAGAAAAATATTTATTTCATAGATTATGGTTTCTACATTAAAAAAAAAATGTTTATTTCGTAAATTATCCCTAAAAAAAGTTGTTTATTTCATAGAAATAATCTTGCAGCGGAAAAGTTAAATGTAGGTCAACCACAGAAGAGAGGAGTCTCTAAGAGTTCCTTTGAGATTTTAATATTTGTGATTTCAAGTTCTAAGTGAGAAGATCCCCTTCATATATGTTTTGATGAGTTTGAATATTTGTGATTTAAAATGTTTTCGTGTGACTTTGATGCATCATTTAGGTATAAAAATCGAAGGATCTATGAATTAATGTTGTGAATGTTAACAAATGGTAATGTTTTTTGCTATCTGTAATATTAGCACAATGTAAAATATTTTCTTTGTATAATTAGGTTGGATGTATTGCTAACAAATGGATTTTATGTTTTTTCTTAGGAATTTAACTGAACGGATATCAAATTTTCCCTAAAATAGCTTAGGAATATTTATTTACAAAGAGTAGATTTTAGAGTAGTAGTATTTATTTGCTTTGTATATAATAAGATTTTTGAATAAGTTCAAATTTTTTTCTATGTTGTTGGTTTAATCCAAAGTTAAAATGGAGTGTGTGTGTGAGTGTGTGTGTGTGTGTGTGTGTGTGTGTGTGACATCACACACACACACCCACACACCCACACTTATTTGTTGTCAATTTTATGTTGAGCACACTATTTTGTGTTTTTTCTTTATCTTTTGAAGAGTATGTAAATTTGAAGGTTAAAATTTTTAACACACCTTCATTATTGAAAAGTAATTTTTTAATCAAAACTTAACTATTAAAACACAATTTTTTATTAAAACTTTATTTTTGAAGGACAAAATTTTAAACATATCGTTTTTTGACGGGAAAAATAGAGAACCAAGGCATCAAAAAAATTGTTGGACAAGTGTTGTGTGTGGACTGTCATACCCATTCAAGAACTAAGATATCTTGTGAGCAATCGGCCCAGGACCTACAAGAATTATTATTCATCTAACTAGACCCCCACAATTCCTTCATTGGAGATCAATTTGGTTGAGTCGATTCAACAATGGGGAGAGTCCCACTACTCCTTCCAAGTATTGGTGTTACTAAAGCACTTGTACTCAAGTCAGACATTTCTTGATAGTTTAGTCGGTCATCTTAGATTGGGTTGATACAAATCCAACCTCAGAGTAGAAATCATATCAACACTATCTGGTAAAGCATCAAGATTCAATACAACACTTCATGGAAACAAACAATTGAAAACTCTGCTCTTATTGAATTTATGAACGATATGTGTATTTTAGATCATTCCCAATTGGTCCATCCTACAAACTAAATGAAATGGAAAAATAATATAACAGATTAGTTTTCTAGCTGAATTTTAAACAACTGGATGATTTTATCTCGATTTGACTCTGAAGGTGATCCCTGAATTGAGAAGGCTCTGAAAAGCCCTTCCTTATGTCCTTTCCCCAAGCACATTCTAAGCTTTATTGATTGTATGTCTCCACAATAGAGGTAGCCATTTTTCCAATTCCTTCTTAAATGATCTAGATTGGATCATTATATTTTTTGTCATATATCTTGATCCTTTCAGAGTGGGAAAAACTGGAGGAATCAACTTGCAGGGCCATTTTAGTGGCAGGTCCTAGTTTGGAAAATTGGGGTCTGGAACCTTCTCGGGCTATTTTGAGGCATCAAAATTGAATTTCTGGGGGTTAAAAATTTCCTAGCATATATCAAACTCCATGATGCTATTATACACATCGAGATCTCAAAAATCTTTTCAATTGGGGCTCATATGAAAATTTTATGCCTCTCGCAAGTTGACCTACCATGTTGACCACCATGGTATGAGAGGATGCCACGTCAACCCCCATTACTCACATATGTGGGGCTAGACACATATGTAATTTCAATAAGATTCTAGAAGTTCCAAAACCCTATCACAATTAAGGGTTGAGGAAGTCAAACACCTACCCCTAGATGGCTATCAAGCTATGTTAAATACCGGGCCACTAGGAGGAGAAGGGGTTCCATTCTTTTGCATTGTATCTTGTTCCATAGCTTAGAGAAATATCTAAGAATGGTATTATGTGAGCATAACATAGGAGGAGAGATTATGTATCATCCTTATAGGCCACAGTGTCAAGGGAAACACCACAAAGAGTGTATTTTTCTTTGTACTTGCCTTACTTCCATACCAAAGAAAAGAGAGTAGAGAAACCTCACCTTCTAGCTTGGTTTTCTCCCATTTTGGGTTTCCCAGGTCATATCTTATGTTATTTGTGGATGGTGTTATTGTATTTTATTGTTCTCTATTTTTAGTATTTTATCTATTTCATGCATAAAAAGAATATCAATAACTAAATATTATGAGATCTAAAGGAAAAAATAATCTTAATACAAAATATTTCAATATTTTATTAGATCTATTGTGACAAACCGTTTTAGTGGAATATCCACAATAGTTTACAGATCATTAGAAGACCCAAAAAAGTCATCTACATGAATTCAATTAGATCTATTTCTCTTACTTAGTTGAATTAAGTCAATAATGTAAAAATCTCTAGCCTTATCTCTTCTAGCTCTGCATTACCTAGCAGTGAATCTGCATGAACTCAATCTCCATCTATATTTTCTCTCTGTGTGGCTAAGTACTCACCTTTTCATTTCTAAAAAAAGTATTTAGTTATTTATTAGTCGACTTATCACTGAGTGAATATCCAAGAGTGGAGATCGTTGTGTGAGCGGTAGTGAATCCAGAAGGATTCACTAGTGAGTAGCAAGCTAAATTTTCTATAGTGTTTCTTCTCCCTTGTTTTCTTTCCCGACTACATACTTATTTATCGTATACACCCCCACAACCCCCCATCAAAATACATTCACCAGGTCTTTTTACCCAAATCCCAAATAATGGTCCACATATTCTCCATCGTCAAAACATTGCTAAATTATTTCAGTGTTCTCCAAGGCTATAATGTAATCTGGATTCTTATGTGCCCATCTGATAAAAGGAAATGCAACATTAATGAGATCTTGACACCTTTAAGCAATCCAATTTTTAGAATATCAACACATTTTGACTCCATCAAATTGTTAGCACACATGTATGTTTTTTAAGCCATTCAATTGTTAGTGTATCGACACGTCGTTAGTGTATCAACACGTGTATGATGACAACTATAATAGATTTTAATATAATTATATAGTCTTAAATCAAGTGTAATTTGATGTCAACCAATTTGGGAAGATTTAAATTATAAAATATAACTATTTGTAAACCGCGCCATTCTATCATGTTGATAAATAAAACTTAAATAAATTATAAAATATGATAAATTGTTCTGAACTTATTTCTAAAAAATATTCTAAACTAATAATGTTGTCAAAATGATCAAGTTTGCTATACTACAAAGTAAGTAGTAATATGATAGTGAGTGTTAAGCATCCTCCATAAGAATATTATGAATAAAAAAATTTAACAACTATTTGAAACATTAAAATGACATATTCCCATTCCAAACTTTATAAATGTGCAAATTTTTGAACAAATCTTTATGTCACTTGAAAATTCATAGCCCTCGCGATAATATGATATTTAAAAATAAAATGAATATGATATTTAAAAATAAAATGAATATGATATTTACTTAGCTTGAATGATGTGATGTGAAAATCTAATTAACCCCTATATGTCAAGCATTTGGCTAATCTAAAGCACTCTTCATAAATCAAGTAATTGAGACTCTAAATTAACCACTATCTCTTAATCATTTGGAAAATATTAAGAACTCCTCTCAAATCTTTTCCAAAATGTAAAGTGATCAGTTCCAAGTTTTAGGGTGAGGTTTAGTCCCATAGGTTTTCTAAAACCATCCCTTTTAAACTACCAGCGATCAATTCGAACTATTTAATTCATTTTCACCTCCAGTGGTGTGTCACGTGTTGTCACCTCACACCTCCACCACCTCACCACTACCAACTAGCCAACATGTCGCTTTATCTCACTTGCCCGTGTTCGATACCCACTCCCTCCAATCCTCCATTTCCTACTTCATCTTTCTTGCTCGTGTTCGATCCCCACTCCCTCCAATCCATGCTCTAGGGCACGAATTTCTCTGCTTCATGGCTTGGCCTATTTTCTCTTGGCATTTGACCTTTTTTGTTCGGTCGATTCTATCTGTGAAAACTTGAGTCTTATGCCTGAAAAAAGTGTTATGTTTCCTGCAAATCAAATACTCTCGCGTCTAAATAAAATCCCATACTAAGACCAAAGCTAGGGAGCAGGGAAATTAACAGGCAAGAATGTCCTGCTCGGGTTTTGTCTGACCACTGAGTACCTATTCGAGAAATTGCAACCATGAGTTTCATATATATCTTCTATTTTCGTAACATTGAATATGCAATTGGAATCTGTTGAGCTACAGTTATTGACCAGCAAAATACTCAGTGAAGTGAGAGTGTCTTTCTCCCGGAATACATCAACCGTCCAAAAACGCGATTTGCACTGCATTCCATACTCAATGAGGATTCCATGAGAGGTAATATTTGCTACTTAATATCCTTTTAATGTGATATTTCTCTTGCTCCAGGAAATCAACAATGGGTATGAGAATTAATACGCGCCTTTTAATGTGATATTGTCGTCGCTCAAGGAAATCAACAATGGGTATGTGAATTAATATGTGCATAGATGTTGATGAATTTTTTGATGGGTGTGAAGTCCTGAATGAGTCATGTTCTAGTTTCTAGCAGACTAGTGTTGGTTTTGTTGGGCTTCCCCGAAATATCATCTGGTACTAGTTTTTTTGGGCTCGCCCGAAATATCATTAGAGGAAGATATGGATCTTGGTCTTGCCACTGCCATACTCTGAAAAATTTCTTCTTCTGCTTCTATATAGAAAAATATTGCAATCTTGCCATCTCTCTATGCAACCTCTGAAAATTGTGTTCCTCTGCTTCAATATAGCAAAATATTGCAATCTGTATTGATGTGATATCATGTACTATTAACAATTCACAAATTTATATCTCACATTCAAATACATTTGTTCAGGCCAATAAAATATTTTAAATGCATCGAAGGGAAGCATATTTGTTACAGTTGCATTTATTAATGGGGTGACGAGAGTTTGGGTGGCTTCGAGTTTACATGGCTAGCATGGAACTGCCTTCTACATTTCCTACCAACTTAGTTATTTTTTCTCTTGCTCGCATACGGAAAATGGAGAGTCCCAAGTGTCATAATTTTAAGGAACTGTCACCTTATAATTTATGTGTAAACCATAGATGGACCAAAATATTGTTAAGCAATTGGGGTTTTGGCATTTTCATATGTTTGGACTTCGAAATATATTGAATGCTCAAGGTAACAATTGTTTCATAAAACGGTTAAAAGTACTTTGATACAGTGGGATTGTTATGCTGAAGATATATATTAGGGTTAGGTTTTGTAGAAAACCTGTCATCTGGTTGACAGGTTTTTTAAAACCATCCCTTCGAAACTGCCAACAACCAATTTGAACTATTTAATTTGTTTTCACCTCCAGTGGTATGTCACGTGTTGTCACCTCACACCTCCATCACCTCACCGCTACCAACTAGCCAACATGTTGCCTCATCTCGCATGCTCGTGTTCGATCGCCACTCCCTCCAATACTTTATTTCCTGATTTATCTTGTCTGCTCGTGTTCGATCCCCACTCCCTCCAATCCACACTCTAGGGAAAAGATTTCTCTTCTTTGTGGCTTGGCCTCTTTTCTCTTGGCATTTGACCTTTTCTGTTCGGTCAATTCTGTCTGTGAAAACTCAAGTCTTCTACCTGAAAAAAGTGCTTTGTTTCCTGCAAATCAACTACTCTCGCATCTAAATAAAATCCCATACTAATACCAAATCTAGGGAGCAGGGCAATTAACAAGAAGGAATTTTCTTCTCAGGATTTTCTGACCACTAAGTACCTATTTGAGAAATTACAGCCATGAGTTTCACATCTATCTTCTATTTTAGTAACATTGAATATGCAATTGGAATCTCCTAAGCTACAATTATTGACCAGCAAAATACTTAGTGAAGTGAGAGTTTATTTCTCCCCGAAGACATCGACCATCCAGAAACGCGATTTGCACTACATTCCATACTCAATGAGGATTCCATGAGAGGTAATATTTGCTACTTAATATCTTTTTAATGTGATATTTCTCTCGCTCCAGGAAATCAACAATGGGTACATGCGAATTAATACGCGCCTTTTAATGTGATATTTTCGTCTCTCAAGGAAATAAACAATGGGTATGTGAATTAATACGTGCATAAATGCTGATGAATTTTGTTGATGGGTGTGAATACCTGAATGATTCATGTTCTGGTTTCTACATATTGGTACTGGTTTTGTTGGGCTTCCCCGAAATATCATCTAGTACTGGTTTTGTTGGGCTCGCCCGAAATATCATTGGAGGAAGAAATGGATCCTGGTCCTGTCCCTGCCATATCTCTATGCAAACCCTGAAAAAAATCTTCTTCTGCTTTGATATAGAAAAATATTACAATCTTGACATCTCTCTATGCATCTCTCTGTGCAACCTTTGAAAATTTTCTTCTTCTGCTTCGATATAGAAAAATATTGCAATCTTTACTAATTTGATGTCATGTACTATTAACAATTCACAAATTTATATCTCACATTCAAACACATTTGTTCAGGCCAATAAAAGGTTTTAAATGTAGCAAAGGGAAGAATATTTGTTATAGTTGCGTTTATTAATGGGGTGATGAGAATTTGGGTGGCTTTGAGTTTACGTGGTGAGCATGTAACCGCCTGCCACATTTCCTACCATCTTACTTATTTATTTCTCTTGCTCGCATATGGATAATGGAGAGTCCCAAGTGTCATCATTTCAAGGAACTGTCACCCTATAATTTACGTGTAAACTGTAGATGGACCAAAATGTTGTTAAGCATTTGGGGTTTTGGTATTTTCATATGTTTGGACTTCGAAAGATATTGAATGCTTAAGGTAACAATTGTTTCCAAAAAGGGTTAAAAGTACTTTGATACAGTGCGATTGTAAGAGGAAAATTTTCGTTAGGCGGACGCGGGATATTCTAGGTTACGTCGACTCGCTTGCTCAAGAGATCAAGCAAGAAGAAAAGGTAAGGGGTTTTATTTTTTCATCTTTGTTCTGTAAATTAAGGTCTGAGATTGGAATTATTTTATTAAAAATCGTTTCTGAAGGTTTGCCTTTTTCCTCAATTATTGCAAATTCATTTTATTTTGTGGTTTGTCTTTGTATGGAAAAATTGTCTCGGTTTTTGTAAATGTTGGGACCTCGTTTGAGTGTTTTTCCATTATTTTTGACAATTTGTTTTTCTAAATTAAACCAATTAATTTGATGGAATTATAACTGATTATCACGAGGAATTCAATTAAAATAATTTTGTGTTATTTTGATATGGCTAAGGTTTCTGTTAAATATATTTGTTGAGGTTGAAGTCAATACTATGACAAAGTCTGAGTGTTCGGTTGTTTCTTAGATTTCCTTCAGAATTTGTTTGCAAATTACTTATACTTTTAGGAATGCTAATTGAAATTCTCCCAAACATTGCCAAGGAACCAAAACTTTCTTGTAAGTGTAGACACCTTGGCGATCCTTTATGATCCTGAAAATATCAACTATAATTGTCTGTTGAGAATTTTGTAAATATTTTTAAATCAACTAAAATGTGATTTAAAAAATGAATTACCTGGCCTTGTTTTTTCTATTGGATAATTTGATGTAAGTAATATGAAATAATATACTATATTTTTGGCAGATATGTCGTCAAATAGATTACTCTAAAATATTTCATATGTTGGAAATGGAATGACTATTTGGGAAATCATTAAAATACTTATTAAAGAAATGGGAAATCATTAAAATACTTATTAAAAAAAAAGGGAAAGAAATACAAAATACACTAAAATTTACTTTGACTTATCCAAGCAATTTAAGGGATTCCTGAAATGGGTCGTAAGTGAAATAAAATTTATCCTAATTTAACAGAGTATGAAATAGCTCTTAAATTCCTTTTATTCATATTCATTAGTTTTTTTTTTGTTACCTTTCATTTCCTTGCATCAATGTGAAGTTAATCAAGTAAACATAGGTCTTGATTTTAGCATTTACTTGAGCTCTAAAGTGAATGTTTTTGTATTTATTGGAGTGCATGATTTGATTTTCCTCTTGCAGACTAGGGTGTTTTTCCATTCTATTGTCTGCTTTTTCATTGTCTTTGTAAACTATGGGTAACTATGTAGGATTATTATGTGTATTTTTCCTAAAAAGGGAAATCTTCAAAATAATATCAATATCTCATATCTCATCAAAACGTAGAAAATGGAGAACATAAAAGGTTTCCCTTTCCACATAATGAAAAGTAAAGGAAATGGAGACAAACTCTAAATTGCATTGTGAAACCTACTTCATTGGAAAAAAAAAGGAAAGGCCAAAAATTCTAAAATACTTTTAAAAAACTTAAAACCTAAATTAATTTAGTAGACCTAAATTAACTTATTAGTAGACCTAAATTAACTTATTCTACTAAGTTTTGCATTTTTAGAGAGATTTTTAACATATCTATTCAGGTATGTTGAGAAAAATGTGTTGAGATCATAAATAGGTCATGGATCTACTAAACACTTCAGCAAACCATAATCCATAGTAAACCTTGAACATAAATATTACATAAAGATATGAAAACTTCCTCAAATTACTTCGACATTTTCATTCTCCCATTTAGGAAATATGCTAATATTTAATACTAGCATATCCCCGAAGCGGGGGAAAGAAAACGTCGAGTTGTCATGGTGATTACAATGTGGAAAGAGAAGAGGTGTTTCTTTTGGATGAAAGATGAGTAATCAATAAAGGATGCATTCAACAACTACATTTGTTTCTTATTCATTAGTACACAGATGGTAGTTGTATATAGTGCCCCAAAAATAACATTCCAACAAGTTGATCATAAATGGACATATGGTGAGAGGAATATTATATTAAGAGGGAATTGGGGTGATTATTACCTATTGGGACATTTTCATGGGTAATTGGTACAACTTAAGCAAAGTCTGAATAAAATTGGGTGAGATGGGATCAATAGGTTAGAGTGCAAAAAAACCAAAGAAGATGTTGCTTGCTCGCACATATGTTATAATTGATGGTAATTTCAGTTGGCCCATCTCGAATGATAAAGTAACCTCTCCACAATATTTTAACACATTCATGTTACTTGTAAACATTTAATGACAATGTGTTGATACCTCAAGTATGAATTGACATTAAATTCCCCTATAGATGAAATTCTTCGATTACCCATGTGATTGTTAGATGATTCACCTCCAATTAAATATAATTTAATACCCTTAACTCTTTCATGGGAAATAGAATCTAAGAAACTTCAACTAATTCTATCCCTAATCAAGTTATCAAAAATTATTGTCATTAAGAAATATACAATTTAGATTAGTTTGTAGGTTCCTTTTGTTAAGACATGTTCTCATGGTTCAATCTCATTCTATTTTAGCAAGGTTGTGTTTGTAGAATATACATGTACCAAAGAGATATTTCCATGTAGTTTAGATTGTTGAAGAGCATCCACATACTTAAGACGAATTGATTGAAAATGGTTTTCAAATTTTGGGGTTACTTTAAATATCACCCACATTTAACATATGATGTTTAATGTAGTAAATCTTAAAAAACCACATCAAAGAAAAAAAATCAAAACATGGGGAGAGTCTCGAAGTTTAGTGTTATTATTTTAGTTAATCCTATGTTGATTGCATTGACGAAAGTTTAGCGTTCTAGCTCCACGTGAGAAGCCAATACACTAAAAAATAAACATGTAATGAAAAATAAAAGAAGATGAGATCCAACTTAACCTAGACATAGCTTAAGGATCAAGTAGTTTGATGTAGTTCTATTTTTTATAGTATCAATCGGTAGATCCAGGATTAATATTGTTCATTGTTAGTGTATTCTCGTTAAGGTGTTGATTAACACTTTCTTTTTGGGTGTGCATTTGCTGACAATGATAATTTCAACACACAGTTTTCATTTTTTATTTTTTTATAGTATAAATTGGTAGATCCATGATTAAGATTGTCCATTGTTAGTGCATTCTAATTATGGTGGTGATTAACACTTTCTTTTATTGGTGTGCAGTTGCTCACGTTGATAATTCCAGTGGTGGATTTGGTGGTGGTGGCAGGTTTGGCGGTGGTGGTGGGCTAGTAGGAGGATTTGGTGGTGGATTTGGCAAGGGTAAAGGAATTGGAAAAGGAGGTGTGATTGGAAAAGGTGGAGGAATTGATGGAGTTATTGGAAAAGGAGGTGTATTTGGAGGCATGATTGGAAAAGTTGGAGGAATCAATGGAGGTATTGGCAAAGGTGGAGGAATTAGTGGAGTGTTGGAAAAGGAGGTGGATTTAGAGGTAGGATTGGCAAAGGTGGTGGATTTTGAGGGGGTAGCAAAGGTGGAAGGGGAAGAATTGGGAAAGGTGGTGGATTTGGAGAAGGTAACAATGGAGGGATCGGTGGTGGAATTGGAAAGGGTGGTGGATTTGGAGGAGGTCACAATGGAGGGATTGGTGGCGGAATGGGAAAGGGTGGAGGATTTGGAGGGGGCCACGATGGAGGGATTAGATATGTCACGAAGGAGGAGTCGGGCCCTACACCACTCTATGGGAGAGAAATTTCTCAACTACGACACCCTGGCAATGGAGGGCATGATGGGGGAAGAGCAGGAGGAGGATTTGAGGGAGGATTTATGTGTTCGACGATGACGAAGACCATTTTATCTACGTTGAGGAGTTGAAGAGTGTCTTGAGACCAAACATAATTCACACTTAAATCCTCACAAGGCAGAAGCAACAACAAATGTCTTGAATACATTGATATTTCAACACCTGTGAAGTTCGATCTTGGGACCCCCTCCACCACACTGAAGTGTCTGAGTGTGGCAGATCTTTTCTTTCTATGCAAGAGGTTTCGAGTTCAGGTTCTGTGGTTATATATTGATATCCCAAATCTTGTGAGGTTCAATATTGATACTTCTCAATGTTTAAGATTCTTCCTTTTTGTGCAAGAAGTTTAGAGCTCGATTTCTTTTTCTTTTCCATCAATGGAGGCAGGGGCATTATTGAGAGGACTATTCCTTTTATATGTTTTTTTCGTCTATTTTTTCCTTATTAAAACATGCCACATATCATAATATTTGTTTTGTAGACCTGCCACCTATTGCATTGTTTTTATTTTTAACTTTGTTTGTTGGCTTGTGGGTGACAAGTTGCAGGGCCTAAGGATCCTAGCTTCAGTTCAACTTGATAATTCTTCTAATGTTATTGTTATTCTCACTCTTCCTTTTTCTCATGACATTATCTGCCAAGAGCATCGCTCTAACTAGAGATATTGTACATGTTTCAATATGTCTAGTGAAAATGGATGAAAGATGGGTGGAATGAAATCTATTACATCATTGATGAAAGAAAGAAGTAGATGGATAATCGTCCATTCATGGAGAGACTAAAAAGGATGTGATATTAATCTTTGTATACATGTTGGGAGTCTCCACTTCTTCTTGAGGCACGGTTAAGTTATATGAGGAAGGTCCTTTCAATGTAAATTCATTTTAAACTTGTTTTCATATTATCTAAAGTACAATAATATTTATTCATAAACCTTATGAGAATAAAGAAAGGTGGGGTCATTAATATAGTACCTCTAACCAAATTATGTCAGAATCTAGGAAAGTTAGAACATATCTAATCATCATTTATCTTTGACCCATCATTGTACCACCTCACCATGTCATTTGTAGCCATGTCTCATTAGTCTTCACAAGCCATCACACTACCTAGAGTGTTTCACCATGGAAGAAGTAGATCGGGGCTTCATCATTGAGCCATGTCAACGGATATTGTTTTTTGGAAAAAAAAAAATTATCTCTTTTCAATGCATATACTATGATTCGATTGTTATTGTTTTGTAAGCTTAGGAGAAGTTCGGTAACTACAAAGGGAAGACAACTTCCATGGAATATATGAAATTTAAAAAGGGCACAAAAAATTCCCACTATAGTTTAAAAAAAAAAAAAAATTGCAACATACACACTTTGCATTAAGCACCCAAAATGAACAATAGTAGCCATGGAGTGAGTTATGCTTAGGATTATTGTGATGATTTGAACAATAAGTAAATTTCCCTTGTCTACAACAATCCTTTTACCTTCTACAACTTGGTTATGACACTAGAGATTGGTGCCCACCATTGCATGTATTGTAAACCCTAGAAAAGTAGCTTAGAAATCAGTTTATATAGCCAAGGAAGCCAACTTTTCATTTTTTTGTGAGAGTAGAACCAAACACAACCATAGCAAGAGAGCCATAAACCATGTTTTCATTTCCATATTTCTCAAATCCAACCACGATAGCATTGTGATTGAATCCTTCAACGGACTCAAAAAACCTATATCCGATTCAAGAATAGAAAAAGTAACATTGCAACTTAATAAAAGTTAGGGAGAAGCATAAAAAAATATGACCAAGCAAAATATAGTCAGTTTCTCACCATCCATTCTTGTTTTATAATCAAATTCACATTGTTTGAACAATGTAGAACTAAAGTTTGTTAGAAACCATGTATGATACAAAGTTCATCTGAGAACAACAATAAACCATTCATTTTATTTAAGTCAATATAAGTGTAAATGAAAAACCTCTTGAACTCTTGTTTGTAATTACTAATAAGGATAGAATTATCCATTGGAAAATATGAAAAATAGGAAAAAATAGGAAACCTTTCTCTAAATATAGAGAGGTATAAAAACAATAATGCACCAATGTTACGAAGAAACACTTTGGGCAATTCATGTTGCTAATAGATAATATGAAAGAAAGATAACCAAGTAGACTAACTGATACTTGGAAAAAAACACTAGTTGATCACTACCAAAAAACATTATTTTACATCCCATAAAGAAATCTGTCAATATCAAGCTAGCTATGGCCAAAATTGCAGCATACATAATTTTTACTCTAATCAGAAATTAAGGATTATATATGATATTTCATATCACCTTGAAGTTTGAACCATTCATGGCCAACGTCAACACTTAAAAGACATATAAATGAAAGTTTTAATTGTTCAGCATGGCTTTTCTCCTTACCCATAACACAGTTTGTCCAATTTCCCAAAGTAAGACCTATTGATCATTTATCTCCTTTGAGGCTGAACCTTGTGGTGATATGCAAATTACATTTTTGCAAAATTTAGGCTTAAGCTTGTAGATTGAAAATTCAGCACTATAAGTTCTTGTACCCTTGAAAAATGTTAGAAATGTACTTCTACAAAACTTTCATGTCAAAAAAAAAGGACTATGATGTTAAAAAATTATATAGACATGTTTTGACATCGATACTTTTTTTCCTTGCTAGAAAATTTTATATTTTGCATTGAAAATATTTCAAGACAAGACAAGATATGGTTTTTATACTATCTACCAAAAACCAATATCTTTAAATTTCAAATTGTACGTCCTCCTCCTCGTTAAAAGTTGTCACCCACCATAGAAAATAAATTTCCCGAAGCTTTACAAAATAAAATGATAATAAAGACAATTTCCTTCCATTCTTGTAAATTAGCCTTTGACATGATTAAAACATCATCCACAAACAATAAATGAAGTATTTTCATCAATCTAGATACTTTTATACCAGTTAGAGTACCTTTATTAAAGTTGTTTTTCAATAAAATACTGGGGCCTTCCATAACCAAGATAAAGAGCAATGGAGATAATGGACAGCTTTGTCGCAATCCCCTGTCGCTACTGAAAAACTCGGATGCCTTGCCATTGAGTAAAAATGCAAAGGATGATGATGTTACGCAACCCATGATCCAATTTGTCATCCGGATCCCAAATCCCACTTTTATTAAAGTCAATCTTAAATGTTCCCAGTCAATGCAGTCATATGCCTTCCTTAAGTCCAATTTTAAAATAAGAGATTTTAACGTTTTCTTCTTTATGTTGTGTATGTTCTCATGTGCAGTGTCAATTGCATCTTGAATCCACCTACCCTGTAAAAAACCCAATTGTTCAACAGAGAGGGACCTTGACAAAATCGGTTTTATCCGATTAGCAATGATATTTGAAATCATTTTGTAACACAGATTGCATAACGATATCGGGCGAAAATCTTCAAAGGTAGTTGGATTATTTGTCTTTGGTATCAGGGTGAGGAAATTGAATTTATGCTTCCCGAAATAGACCCCAACCTTCTCGATTCCTCCACCATTGCGAGGAGGTCTTCCCCAACTAAATCAAAAAAGAAGGTAAAAAACACAGTCGTCTAGCCATCGGCCCTGGACTCTTATTCTTTTTGAAGTGAAATAGAACGTCCTTTAATTCCTCCATTGTAACAGGGTTATACAATACACAATATTCCTCAGCACTTAGCATTTGGGGAAACTGTTCAATAATATTGAATTGATCAGTAGTATTCGGGATGATCGGGGCCTTGTAGAAATTTTGGAAATAATGAACCGCTTCCTACTTTAGTGACTACTGGTCATTAATTTTTACAGCATTCCCATCAATGATCTCCCACACATGCTTTCAGATCCTACTATGACTAGCACAGTTGTGGAAAAATTTAGTATTATTGTCCCTGCTCTCCAACCAAGTAGCCCTGCTACGAAGTCTCCATTGTTCTTCAATCCCTCTTAAAATCGAATTTCTTTCTAGCTCCAGCTGCCGAAGAATTTTACCTTCTTCAAGATTTGTAGGATCTCTGACCATTCTCATAATCGCTTCCTTTATATCAGATTCTAAAATCAACAATTTTTCTTTGTTCCTGGACATCTTTTCTTTAAACCATAATTTCGTTTGAGATTTTAGGACTTTTAATTTCCAAACCAATTTATTTTGTCTGCCACCCTTCGATAAGAAGACAGGGTCCTGCCAAATCTTTTGAACTAGAGACACATAATCTACATCTTTTAGCCAATGGGAGTTTAGTTTGAAAGGATAGGCCTTGTAATAGGGAGGAATCTCCAGCTGTAAAAGAACCAGAGCATGATCAGAGATATAAGGAAACTCAACCTAAGACCTATACAGGCCAACAACCGTTAATAAATCTTCGGATACAAGATCTGTCCAATCCCCTGGCAATAGCATCATTTCCATAATGTTTTCAAATGTTGGTGAACAATAACGTTTAATCAAATCAAATTATTATAAATAAAGAAAAATGTTTTGACATTCTATTGTATCATTGGCTAAACGTTCTACCTTTTGGGCTTTTTGGCCGGAATACGACGATGTAAATCTGGACAAAATCGTTATTTTTTATTGTTTAAATTGCATTTTTGAATGCATAAATGGATTCAGCGTGCTGAAAAACCCTTGGGGCACTTGGATTATACAAACTTAGTCACTCAAATCTCCAGATCCAACCATTCCTCACCGAATTTCAGACAAAATGAAACAGAAAAGATCACCGTAAAACTGCCAAAAGATAGAACGTTTAGACTACTCTTATTGTAATTGTTATTAATTCAAACTCTTTTGACTTTCTATTAATTTTCACTACTTCATTAAATTTTTATAATGATTGGTAATATTTCGTATTAAATATAACTTAAAAAAAAAAAAAAAACATTTTCAACAAAACGAACACGGGAATGCTATATATAAATAAATAAATAAAAAAAAAACCAATCTTGCTATTTTTTTTCTTTGTTTGTTCTTTCGTCGACCAACACGTGAAGGGGGACCCTCCACTCAACACAATTCTCAACTTATGAGACCCTTCAATGATACGGGGAGGCATAGAATCCAGACTGGGTTGGTATGATATGACATTCCTTCTGCGGACCAACACGTGATCAAGTAACATTGCCACTTCTCCTACTGGGCCGACAGTTAGTTTCTCTCTTCATTGTAACATGGATAAGCTGACTTATCCCCTAATGCTGCCCTCTGATGAACTTGTCTAGAAACAGGAGGGCCTATTTGAAAAACTTGACTCCCTTGAATCCAATCGCCTGTTTTTTCCCTCCCAGTCATCCTTTTTAAACTTATCCATTGTTCCCGCCGAGAACCCTGACGATAAAACTCACCCCCAACAGCCGTTTCCTCCTGCATCGAAGCTTTTTCCACTCTTTCCTGACAGGTCCCTTCCCAAAACTCTCCCTACTCCCCAACAGGTTCGTTCTGGACCCCGCAATGATGGTTCTTTCCCCCTTAAAACTTCCAGTGGTCGAAAATTTTGGAAAGCCAACAAAAGATCAAAGCGTCTGGTGCTGGGGCATGGTGTGGGTTTTGAAAACCTTGTTATGATGTCGACCTACACTCTGGTGGGATGCATCTTTTAGAAACACCTAAGCCATCAATCTCTGGATGACTGGTTAAAAAGAAAGTGGTTTCCCGTTTTAGGCTATTTTCCACGAGTTCAGTTCCTCAAAAAAGGATGGATCTGCTTTCACTGCAAGTCCCGAGAAGATGCCTCCCTTCTTCTCTCTACTTCGTGGGTTTTCGGAGGGAGCAGTTTAATGCTTAAGCGCTGGAGGATAGCATTCAACCCAGACACAGAGTATTTTCAACACAGACATCTTTGGGTTCTTCTCCCAGGTCTCCCACTTCATCTCTGGAACGAAGAAGCACTGAAAGTGATCGGAAATACCTTGGGGACATTCATTGCTCATGATATGCAGCTACTCAGTGGCTCTTCGAGAAAAATGGGAAGAGTGCTAGTAGATATTGATATCACGACAGGACTTTCAGAAACTTTGGAGATCGACTGGAGAGGGCAGAAGAATTTTCAAAAATTGGACTACCTCGGAATCCCGTTCCGATGTAACCATTGTCGTGAAACTGGCCACCTCCGTCGAGATTACCCGGATAAGTCTACTATCGATGACTCTGAAGAAATTTATCTTTTTCTCCACCCCCCTGAATATACGGAGGCCGACCCCTCACTGGCCTACCTTGACTCACCTCAACGCCCAACCCTCCAACCCCTGATGGATCAACCTTATGAACCGCAGTTAAAATTGAACCTCCTCTGTCCCTCACTTCTTAAATCTCTTTCAGAAATTGAAAAGAACTCCTTATCTGACTTTCCCTGGCTCTTGGCCTCTTTCACTGTTTCCCCCTCACCTGATATCGAGGTTACCCACCTTACAGATCGACCTGAATCTCCGATGCATTGCCTCATTCCCTCACCGGGTCCTCCAGTAGTTCTGATTCCTCCCCTTGATGAAAGAAACCATCTCCTTCCTGACTCGGCCAAGTTTCTACAGCCTGCCTCCTCATCCTTGGATAGCATGCAAGTTGGTCCGAACAACCCCACACCTCTCGCTGAATCCCCCCCACAGCCTCCGGGTTTTAGTCAATTGGAGGAGGACGACGTTAGACTACTAAAGGCGTTAAACTCCTCGGCCTCTCCTGGTATTCACCTGAGTAATCTCTCCCCGTTACCTATGTACCGTGGCAAAGAGATACTTATTCCAGCCATTAACCCGGGTCCTTCTACTTCACTTCCCTCTGACAAAGTCACTAAAGCCCATGCCTGGTCACGTGGTATTGGATTGGAACTTTCCCCTCTCCAGACACGTAGCTCTAGGAAGAAAAAAGAGGAAGCGAGCACTAAGCCAGCAGCAACTGATTGTCCACCGCAAGATGGAAAGGCCCTTAGAGCTTTGAAGGCCTTGGCGGGAACAAAATAATGATTGTGCTCTCCTTAAAAATTAGGGGGATCGGAGGCCCCCTCAAGGCTGCTTCCTTCCGAAGATTGCTGGAGAATACAAAGCCGGATCTCATTTTCCTTCAAGAGACCCTGGCGTTAGACCTTCATGGATTACTGCAGCTGTTAGCTCCCTGGGTAACTCTGGGGGATTGTTGGTCTCCTGGAATCCGGATCTCTTTTTGCTAAGATCTTTTGTGTCGAAGGGGGGCATCCTTTTGACTGGACACTATCTACCCACTGGACAGGAGATGGCATTTCTTAATGTCTATGGCCCTTGTTCAAACAGACCACTTTTCTGGAAACATTTGGCAGAAAGCGAACTGCTCTCTTTACCAAATCTTATTCTTGGATGAGACCTAAATATCATTCTAACAGCAGAAGAACATTTGGGGAGGATCATTCTCGCCGGGTCATTCGGAGGCTTCCTATAGAGCACTGTTTGCTGCAAACAACCTGATTGATGTACAACCTCCGTGTCTGGCCCCAACTTGGCGAAACGGGCGCACAGGTAAAGATGCCATCGCTAGAAGGCTTGATCGATTTTTGGTGGCTGAGGCATTTTTGTCTTCAACAACTTGTCCATCTTCGTGGATTGAGTTCCCCTTTGTTTCAGATCACGCCCCGATCCTCCTTCAGTTGACGCCTCCAAAGCTACACCGGTCGACTCCTTTTAAATTGAATCACCATTGGCTAGAGCATGCAGACTACTCAGCATTGGTCCATCGGGTCTGGAGGGACACTTGCTTCTTGGATGAAGTAAACCCTCAGCGGCGACTGGTTTGGAAACTTCAGGTTCTTAAACAAAAATCAAAGCTGTGGTTTATGGAGTTAAAAAGAGCCCGGTCGACTCGTCTTTTAGAATTGGAATCAAAAATAAAAGAGCTTATCTTTACAGCGGCCCAATCGACCATGTCTGAGGCGGATTCAGCTTCACTATCCTCTCTTGAATTGAACAGATCCTCCATCCTGAGGGAACAAGAAAACGCTTGGAGATTGAGGAGTCGCACGACTTGGTTAAAGAGCGGTGACTCTAATACCAAGTATTTTCACAATTTGGCAAGTTATAACAGAAGCAAAAAATCGATTTGGTCAATCGACAACATGGATAAGGGGACTATTCGTGGGCTTGAGGCAATAAAGGCTGAGGTAGTGACTTATTTCAAACATCAATTCAAAGCTTCCAGCAACCTTAATCTTCTGGAAAAGACCACTACAGCTAGCCTCTTTTCTCATTTCTTTTCGGCTGAAGATGTTACAGAGCTTTATAACCCTGTTACACTTTCAGAAATCAAAGATATTCTGATTCACTTTAAAAAGGAGAGAAGTCCTGGGACGGATGGCTGGACTACATAATTTTTCATTTTCTTCTTTGATCTCGTAGGCGAGGATTTACTTCAGATGGTGGAGGACTCCCGATTAAAAGGTCATATTTCTGGAAGCCTTAACTCTACGTTTTTGGTCCTGATCCCGAAAATTGACAGCTCGCTCTTCTTCAATAATTTCCGACCGATCTCCCTCTGCAACCTAGTCTACAAGTTGATCTCAAAAGTCATCGCCAACCAGATCAAACCCTTTCTTGGAAGGAGACTTTCGAAAAAACAACTCGGTTTCTTAAAGGGAAGGAGAATCTAGGACGCTATCGGGGCCGCCCATGAGTGCATCCACAGCATCAAGAAGAAAAATCTAAAAGCGTTGATCATGAAACTGGACCTTAAAAAAACTTTTGATAGCATTGATTGGGAATTCCTGAGACTTGTGCTTTTCACTGCCGAATTTGGTGAAAAACTCTCAAATTGGATTCGTGCTTGTGTCACTAGTGCCAATTTCGCTGTACTAATCAATGGTGAGGCCACAAGCTTCTTTAAAAATGAGAGGGGACTCTGACAGGGATGCCCCCTATCCCCCTATCTCTTTATTTTGATTATGGAGGGCCTCAGCCTCCTTCTCACTAAAAGCTTCACTGAACATAAAATCACAGGCATTAAAGTATCCAAGTTCATAAAGATGTTTCATCTGATGTTCGTTGACAATGTCCTCCTCATGACGATCGCTGACCCAGCGGAATGGACTGTTATCCAAGACGTGCTTTCTCTTTTCTGTGTTGTCTCGGGTCTAGCTATCAACCACTCTAAATCTACCGTTCACTACTAGGGTCTCATGGAGTCAGAGCTCATTTGTCTCAAAAATACCATTCCTTTCTCCTTCATTGACCTGAGAGAAGGTTTCATGTACCTAGGGTATCGACTCAAGCTGAGAGCCTCCTCTCCTGACGAGTGGCAGTGGCTTATTAGACTTTTTGAAAGAAAGATAAGTGGCTGGTGTAATATCTGGCTCTCTTTGGGCGGCCGCCTTACCCTGATTAAAGCGGTTCTGGAAGGTTTGGCGGTCTACTGGATGACCTTGGAGAGAATCCCTAAAAAGGTTATTAACTCCATCCGGAGACTCTCTTCTAATTTTCTTTGGAATGGAATGGGGAGTAAACATAGTTTTCATCTTTGTGGATGAGAAATTCTGACAAGGCCTAAAAAGACAGGCGGTTGGGGACTAAAAAATATTTTCAACTTTAACACAGCCCTCTGTTGACGGGCGAAATTGACCATCCGTCAACTGGAAGAGAGAGTCTGGTCCAGGGTTGTCTAAATAACCCAAGCCGTTTGGGGTAACTCGTTCTGACGGGTTTAATGGCTCCGTTAGCCAATCTAAGAATCCTAAAAGAAACGAATAAAAGAGAGAAATAACTAACTAATTACTAAACACACT
>ML781280.1:1700709-1715076 GCA_009831015.1 Picea engelmannii | reverse complement strand
CCAAAGATTGTCTTTTTCCTAATTTTACAAAAGGAGTCATTGTGATGTAATTTAGTCAATAGTATATATTTCTGTTCTAAGACTTTTGCGATTATTGTTTTGTTCAGAGAGAGCTTTCGGATCCATCGCATAGGTTTTTATGTTCTTCGACGTTTCAGACCAAACCTATGCGATGGATCCGAAAGCTCTCTCTGAACAATAGTATATATTGGAAAAAGCAACTAAGGCAGATGATCTTATTGTGCATGTATGTTTTCCAAATCCAAGTAAATTCATTGAAAGTTAGAAGTTATCAATGGTCCAAATAATTAGAGCAAACATTATCAAAACAAATTATCTTTTGGATATTCATATTCTTTCTTTATTTTGGAATTGAAGGATTTATTATACATCATCATGTACATGTCATTCGTCAATGTAAATGTGTTTATGAAATATTCTAAGATCAAAATCAGACCCTTTAAACAACTATGCTAAGGTACCTCAATGTTTTTAAAATCTAGATTACAAATCAATGGCTGAGACGCCAATTCCCTTCATAGATAGGGCCATGCTAACAAATGTAGTCACATGCATGAAAGGGATCCCATTATGTTGCAAAAAGTAAAACTTTTAATTATTACTAAACAATTAGTAAGGATATGAAACAAAGGCTAGCATGATTACTATTAAATAAATTAAATATGATTTTGCTTGGATGGCAGTTTTGGTGAACCCCAATGTGTCAACTAGCCAAAGTTCATTTCCAAAAAAAAAATAGTGTAAAAACCCCGATCTTCAACTTTCAAACCAACTTTTTCAGCATTATTACCATTTTCGATTCCTTGGAAAATGAGTCCAATTTTCATCATCCACAAACCAATATACCATGAAAACTAAGAGAGAAAGAGACAAATATGAATTTTGAGAGAAATAAACGGTGATTAAAATACTACCAACAAAGTTCTGCCCTAATTCCAACCCAAGCGGCTTATCAAAGACAACTTCAATGGTGTTTGAGGCACCTTCTCTCAACTACAAACTTGGTAGGCTTTAATCTATAATCTGCTATTAAATTGGAGATGGGCTCTACCATGAAAAAATTATTGTTCTTGTTGTTGTTGTTGTTACTATGCCCATACACAAATTAACCACCTGAAGTGTTCAATGCATGTTGTAACATCCCCATTATAATCCCCAGTTTAATTAATGCTTATGTGGATATAATATGTGGCTATGGTCAAGCGATGTAATATGTAAATTGTATTTCAATGTTTTAATAATAAAAATGTGATGTCAGTTGCTAAGGGGACATGGACAAGAGATGGGGGTTGAATTAATCCACAAGAGGGGGGAGTGTCTAGGATAATGGCCAAGAGCGATCAAAGGGGGAATTACCCATGTATATCAATTTAACCCATTTTCCTAAACTTGCCAATTGTATATGAACCTTCTGATGTCTGATTTAATGTTCCCAAAGCCAATCATTGAATACATGTAAGAGGGTGGGCGGGAGTGGTCACATCCTTCTGATTGAGTGTTCCCAAAGCCAATCATTGAATACATGTAAGAGGGTGGGTGTGAGTGGTCACATCCTAGAGTTACTGGGCATATGGGGGTTTATTACAATCAGCATGGGGAAGAGTGCGAGTCAAGAAAGGCAAACCAAAAGAGAGGAATTTGTATGGGTTGTGACAACAATCAGAGAGGGGAAGAAAGAGACATTGGAGCTGGTGCGGCCATGGAGGGCGAATTCTGGAGAATAATTGGAGTGGATTCGAGATGGAGAACTAAAGAGATCGGTTTTCAAGTTGGAAGAGTGAACTCATGTGTGAGTTGCAGACTAAAACAACAAGTGGTTGTTGTTGGTTTGCTGATAGTTTTCCTAGCAGCAAGTTCCCTTGAGTTCCCAGCTGCGAGATTCCTAGTTACTTGTGCCAGAGAGACCTTGATAAACGAATGGCACATTACTTGGGATATCCCTGATAAACAAATGGTACATCCCTTTGGTTAACCCTGATAAATAGATGGTACATCCCTTGGGTTACCCTGATAAATGGATGATACATCCCTTGGGTGATCCCTGATAAATGAATGGTGCATTCCTTGGGTTTGGAAGGTCAAGAGGAAGAGAGCTGATGGAAAAGTTAGGATAATTTTAGGAGAATATCAGTTGGATTGTGAGCTTTATGAGTTGTAGGTGGATTGTGAGAGACCACCCTATTTTTTGGATTACTAGCCTTAGCTCGGGGGTGACTGGATGTTGAGAATTGGAATAGTCAGTCTATGGTTGGGTGGAACGTTCATCCCAAGTAGTTGGTTGCACGATTCTTGTTTAAAAATAAGTGTTTTATCTTGTACTGAGTTATTTACATGTGTTATTGTTGTGCATGAACTCTACGAGAATGATAATGACTTATAAGTTGTTGTAAGGAATGGTTTAGTTGTATTTCATGTTGATTATTAGCATGCTTTAGATGCATTTGTTTTATGGTTACAGACTGTAGCTAAATATATTATAAATTGTAGTTGTAAGCTATAGGAAATATGCTAACAGTAAAGGAGTTACTTTAGTTTAGCATAAATTTCATTTTTATGTGTATTCTGCATGTAATGTTGCTTAGTTGGAGGCTAGGTATGTTACAAATATGGTATCAGACTTGATAATGAGAGAGTTTTGTGTGATGTGGCCCAACCTGGGTGGTTGGGTATGTTACAAGTGGTATCAAAGCCAAATCTTCAATGCTGAGCCTGGATGGGTCGAGTTAGTAGAACACTGAAGTGGAAATCCATAGAGAATTAACTCTGGAGTATGTCTGCAACTTGTTTTATTAAATTACTGTAGTAAAAATTTAGAGGAATTTCAAGGGTAATGTGAAGAATTGAGCCTCTTTGGAAATTTTGAAAATAAGCAAATCGAAAAAATTTGGGTATTTTTTTGTACGATAACGTTGACATGACGTGGAATCCATGTGTCAACTGACATGGTAGAAGAAAGATGTGTACTTCCACAGTGGAAGGTACATGTTGGACAAGATGACAATTGGTGGGTGATGTGGAGCCATGTGGAAGGTTAAGTGTTAATCCCACGAAACCGCGGTAAGATCTTGGAATTTGTCTAAGTGTTAAGCTATCGCGAGTCCGCGTAGATAGAAAAATGGTTAAGTGTTGGGACTTCTCAGACGGACTTATGAAAGGAAGTTACAAGTTTATGAGTCTGAGAATCCGTGAGTCTACGTAGATGGAAAAATGGCTAAGTGTTGAGACTTCTCGAATGGAATTATGAAAGGAAGGATCACAAGATTATGAGTCTGTGTTTCCACGATTCCGCGTAGATGAAATAAAAATCTTTAATCCTTGAGACTTCTTGGACGAAGTTATGAAAGGAAGGTTACAAGTTTATGAGTCTGTGAGTTCACGAAGGAAAAAGAAGCTAAGTGTTGGTAGAGGGTTCATGGAAGGTATGAATAAGATATATGGCTAGATTCATGATGAATCCATTAATACATATCAACGTCGGAGATCTAATCAAGAAATGATTGAACGGTTGTTGAGAAATGTTGTTATGTTGCATGTGATAATGAATATTCCTTCATTGTTTTTCCACCATAACTTTCAGCTCAGAGCTCCGATTGGGGAAAATGAATAGTTGTTAGAAAGATATTGAAAAGTAAAAGAGATATGTTGACCCAAAATTTTGATTTGGGCACTATATTTTCTTCAAAAATGATAAAAGTGAATTTTGGAGCAGCGAAAGAGTGGAAATTGCAACTTGTAATTGTTGTAACTATTCACTCAAAACTTAGATTGAGACATGAGGATAGTCGTTGGAAAGTTGTTTCGAAAATGAATGCATTTAATAAATCCTACTTGAGATTAGTGC
The DNA here is from genome assembly GCA_009831015.1 of Picea engelmannii. Taxonomy (NCBI): domain Eukaryota; kingdom Viridiplantae; phylum Streptophyta; class Pinopsida; order Pinales; family Pinaceae; genus Picea; species Picea engelmannii. Next base: position 1,711,214 of record ML781280.1, on the reverse strand, counting down.
ATTAATATTCTTCATAATTTAAAATGAAGAATGACCTGTAATTTAATTGACAAATATTTTGCAATATGCTTAATTCTAACAACAATTATTGCATGCACATTCTTGCAGAATTAGAGATACAAAAAAGCAGACTTTAGTTCCTACATGAGAACTAGAGACATGGAGGATGCTCAAGGGTTTTATAGCCATGAAGAAGAGATTGAAGGTTTGCATTCCATCATGGATAATGTTGAGATTGAGTTTAATGGGAGAAGAGACATGCAGGGGACTGTAACAATGAGAAGCATGCAAAAAGAAGTGCCAATTTATAGGGACGATAATGAAAGGATCATGAAGGCTCAATATGAGATACTTCAAAGCCTAAATATACTACAGAAGCAAGTTAATAAGGAATCGGGCACCAAGCAAGCAACTAGTGCTCGACAAGTATCATCATCAAGATCCCATAGCAAAAGAGATGATCATGGGATTCATAGGCAATCAAGAAGCATGGGTAGACGCCATAATTATCCAAGGTATTCCACCAGAGGAATGCATGAAAGTTCAGGTCTAAGGAATCCCAAGTGTGTCTCAGGTTCGGAGGAAAAGGAGAAGACCTGAGGTAGACATATTGCAAGGTGAACTTAGGAAGATTAAGCCACCAACTTTCATTGGTGAGCACAGGAAAGGAGAAGAGGCGGAGGCTTTCTTGTTGGAAATGAATAAATATTTTCAGCTACATGATTACCCATCCCGTCTAGAAGCTATAATTTCCACCTACCACTTGCAAGGGAAGGTAATTGTTGGTCCTAAGATTTGCACCTGACTGCTAAGGGCAGAGCTAGGCCACCTCAATTGTGGGAATGATTGGTTTTTATAAGTTTGGTTTATTTGTTTTGATGGTCAGCTGATAGATGAGGTTCAAGGGAAGGGGTCTAGTTGAACTATTCCACAATATTCACCACATTGTTTCCATTATTCAATGGCATGCATTATGGTGTAGCAAATAAAGATATAAAAGTAGAACCCAAAACACTGACAAGCATACAATTTCTCACATGCATCAAGAAATTGTATATCTAACACATTGCATTAAACCTAAAATAATACTTGGAATACATATATCAATAGGTTGTCAGCGCATTAGTTGAAAGAGAAAGAATATTTTCTTTGCAAAACATTTAACATGCATCCAAATAACAAGAAAAGACAAGCAAGATTGAGAATGACAGTCTGTTCACCAGAAATTATATTCACTGACTAGAAAACTTTGCAGATATTACACTTCATAAGCCCAGTCTATATCTTGATAGCTTGATGCACCCCAAAAATTTGAACCCCTTCACATTCTCATCTACTTCTATTTATCCACCAAAGGGATTCAAATACCTATGTTTGATCTTAAATCCTAGGTTTAATCTCTTCATTACATTCAGATTTGTAGGTCCTAAACTCCACCATTCAATTATGATTACTATTCAAGAACACTTATTTACATTGGGTGAAGTAGAGTTTAGATGCTAATTTGTAGGGATAACTTCCTCTTTTCTGGGCCCATAACTTCGACCTAATCAAAACATTGTTTTTATCAGAAAGATATTTTATTACAACTGGCTGTAGTATCTCAAAATAAAACAAAAGTTTCTCTAACTGAAACTAGAGTCATTGTTGATAACAAAAGTGTAGGAGATGCACAACAAACGTCTTCAAAGGTTGAAACTTTTTTTTAACCTCGCATGGATCCACATGTATGCCACTGACTGAAGAAAGGCCTTCAATACTAGAGAAAATCTTGCATAAGCTTCAGAATTTCTTACTTTTTGACAAAACACACTTAGATGATTTCCTTTAGAAACATGCAGGTCTTTTGATGTTTTTTCTACAAATTTTGGTACTTTTTCTGTAACTTTGAATGTTGCATCTCAAGGGTTTGATTTTTTTGTTGCATCTCTTCAATATGTTGCCTCATATTTTCATTGTTTTTTATTAGGGTTTCCACCTGCTGTTTATTGTCCTCCATTTCCTTGTTGTCTTCAACTTTAGGCTTGATCTTTGTTTCCATTTTGTTTCCATTTTTAATTTCATGCTCTTCATCAACATCAGGCTTATTGAGATCAATGGAGACCTTAGTTTTCCTAGGTATCATCTCACACATGGGATTCTTCTCAGGTTTGTCTCTAATCTTGTCTTTCACAGGCTCATGTACCTTCAACATTTGCCTCCCTACCTCTGGTTTGGTCTCTTCTAAAACCTTATCTAGGACATGCTCTGTTTCTGGACCACTCTCTTCTAAATATTTCTCTGGGTCTGGACTTCTGGTGTACTCTGTTTCCAAATTAGAAAGCTTAATACCTAAGCCATATCCCTTATTGCTCTTATTTTTTGTCTTGCCCGTTGGCATTTCCTTCAAAGTTTAGATGGACATTTCTTCCATGTTGGTAAACCTATGGGTCTCTTCTCCAGTACCTTGATCTTATATTACAATCAATTTCTCCTTAAGGGATGGATTAAACAAGGCTTTGGAGTTTAACCTCAACTAGTTGGTCAACCAACTCTTCTGATTTGGCTTACTTGGCATTTCTGGGACCTGTTTCCCCTTTTTCTTTTTGTGTTGTTTTTCCTCAGGAGGCTCTCCAATCTGTGTGTCATATGGCACAAATTCAACTGCATCTTCTTCAGGGATAACCTACTTATTCTTTTGTTCTTTGCTTGGTTTTAATTTAGGATATTTTTCTACCTGCATAATAGTGGGTACAGGTCCGACCTATAGTTTCTCAATAGATCGTTGGACTACTAGACAAACCTGTGTTTTACCCTTTCTGACATATACTTTATCATCTTCTATGGCCCTCTGTTTCACTGTGGATGACCTCAGTTGCCTCTAAGGTATTTCATCCTTTTCTGGAGTGATGGATCTTTCTTTGATAGATCTGGTCCTTCTTTTTGCAGGTAGGGTTTGTTCTTCAGAATGTTGGATGGATTTTTATGAACTTCCAGGCTCTATGGAAACCCTAGTTGCCTTGGTACACTAAATTTCATTCTCTAATGGTTGATGTTCATTTGGCTCTTCATCCTGTAACCCTAGAGATATTAGAAGTTCTGACCAAGACATTCCCAATTCACTGAGAGCATAAATAACTAGTATTTTTATAAATCCCTAATGGTTGAGGCTTCTCTGAGCAGTTTTTGGATACTTCTTGACTAGTTTGGACATCTTAGTTAGGATTTTTAGAAGGTAGAATGGGAGATTTGTCCCCTTATCACCATTTAGATGCATGATAAATATGAGACAATAGCAATGGAAAATCGAAAACCTATCGTCTCTAGTGATGTACCTTTGAATTTCTGACATGATGCCTCTCCATTCTTCTCTCAGCCATTCGATCGGGATGCCTTGGCTCCAATCTAGGCTTTGATGCTCTTCTACCAGGAACTGGTTGCACATCTCAGCTGATAACTTCCCTTTATTAAACTACCTCTCACCACCGATAGAGAGTGAACATGCTATATCAATAAAATGATCTGTTATATGGACGATTACATCCCCAACTTGTGTTTGGTATCCATCAAAGTTTAGTGGAAAAATTAGAGAAATTTTTGTATGGAGTCCATTTAAAGAACAAATGAAATCGTACCACTCACCCCGGATGAATATGTCCCTAATCTCTAGTATGGTTTCGAACAACTTGAACCCTGGTGGATTTTCCCTCTGAAGCTGCTAGCACTCTTATGGTGGTATCATCATACCCTAGCTTCCCTTTGCTAAAAATGATGGTCAAGACCATGTGCCACTTAGGGTTCGCTCAATATTTACAATGCAAACTGCACGGGGAAATAATGCGCATGATTTCAAGGGTAATAGGAAACATGAGTGCGATTTGGGTGTCAATGGACTTTAATCAAACTTTAAAATATGTTTAAGTCAAGAAAACTTATAAAACCAGAGTTTTTCTGTCAATTGCAAAAATGTTGGCATTCCTGCAATCAACACTTTTACACATGTAGGCCTAGGTTAACTCTTTTGTGATGCATCAGTGATATAAAACATGGTGATAGGACTTGTCCAAACATTCTTACAATCAACACTTTTACACCTATAGGCCTAGGTTAACTCTTTTGTGATCCATCAGTGATATAAAACATGGTGATAGGACTTGCCCAAAATCGAATCAAGACCTGCCTCAACCTTATAGAAAGAAAAAAAACTAACATTAAACAAAAATGGGAAGACATAAAACAAAATAACTTAACACACAATGAATAAGAAGGAATAACTAAGAGCTAGGTTGATAGATGAATAGGTTGGTTTCATGAGTAGAAGGGAGAGGTGAAAGCCTAGGATCTAACAATAACCATGTGGTGGGATCAACTTAAGCAATCCAAGAACCTTGATGAGAAAAGAATCCCATGGAAGAAGTTCAAAAAATATTTCCAAGACAAATATTTGTTTGAGAATTACTATGAAAGAAAGATGAAAGAGTTCTTTGAACTCAAGTTGGGAACCATGAAAATGGAGGAATACGAGAAGCGTTTCTTTGAATTGTTGAAGTATGTTCACCTCATCAAGGATGAGAAAGTCAAAATCCAAATATTTCTAAGTGGGTTACCCTCTTTCTATAGTGATAAGATTCAATATGACAACCCCAAAACCTTGGAGGAAACCATAAGGAGAGCAAGACATCTCTATGAATAGAGCAAAGGAAGACCAATTTTCCCAAAATATAGGAATCACAAGATGAAGGCTAAGAAGGATCAAAGGCACAAGAGTTGTAAGCCACCCTTTTTCAGGAATAATTTTCAAGCAAATCAACACGGTCAAGTCACCCAAAAAGAAGAAAAGACCATAGATTCATTTGGAAAAAGGCCAAGGTAGCAGTCGGTGCAATGTTGGGGATGTGGGGAAAATCATCTACATAAGGATTTCCCTCACAAAGGAGAAAGAATGGGGACTTTCCGCAACATTCAAGAGGCTAAAACAATGGAAGACATGTGAGGAAGCAAGCCAAGGATTTATGCAGCCTTGGACAACAAGCAGGCAGAGTATCAATTCCCCATGATTGAAGTGGAAGGTAAGATCAATAATGAGCCCATAGCAATTCTAATTGATTTGAGAGCTAGCCATAGTTACATAAATTTTAACACTGTTGAAAGATTTCACTTGCAAATAAGTAAGCATAAGAAATCTTGGTTAGTTCAGTTAGCCACAAGGGCAAAGAGGAAAACCAATGAGTTGGATAAAAATTGTTCGATAGACATGAATGGACTACATACAAAGGTGGATGTAAACATTATACCACTGGGTTCATATGATTGTCTAATTAGTATGGATTGGTTGGAGAAACATCATGATGTCCGAAATTGTTAAAACAAGACAATGACATGTCTTGATGAGGAAGGAAAGCAAGGCAAGATTCAAGGCATTCAAAGAGTTGTAGCTATTAGAGAGATTTCAGCTATGAATTTGAAGAAGATCTCAAAGAAAGGATGTCAGATGGTTGCATCCCATATGGAAGAGGAAGCCAAAGACAAAGTGGCAAGCATTGAAGACCATCGAGTTTTGAGGGATTTTAAAGATGTTTTTAGAGAAATTCTGGGACTACCACCAAAAAGAGACATTGATTTTTCTATTGATTTGGTGCCAGGAGTTGCCCCAATGTCTAAGACACCTTACAGAATGGGTACACCATAACTAAAGAGTTGCAGGTGCATCTTGAAGAAATTTTGAAGAAGGGTTATATATGCCCAAGTGTGTCACCTTGGGGAGCACCAGTTCGTTTTGTGAAGAAGAAGGATGGAACCTTAAGGTTGTGTATTGATTTCAGGCGGCTTAATAAGGCTACCATAAATAATAAGTATCCTTTGACAAGAATTGATGATTTGTTTAACTAGCTCAAAGGTGGAAAAATATTTTCGAAGATTGACTTGAGATTAGGCTATCATCAAGTAAGAATAAAGGAAGAAGACATCAACAAGACAACATTCAGAACAAGATATGGGCATTATGAATTCACGGTAGTGCCATTTGGGCTATCAAATGCCCTAGCAGTTTTTATGTGCATGATGAATGGAGTGTTCATGGAGTACCTGGAAAAGTTTGTGATTGTGTTCTTAGATGATATCCTCGTCTATTCTAAATCAAAAGAAGAACATGAGAAACATTTAATAATGGTGTTGCAAGTTTTAAGAGAGCATAAATTGTATGATAAGCTAAGGAAGTGCATATTTTACCAAAAGAAGATTCACTACTTGGGGAATATAATTACAATAGCAAGGATAGAAGTTGATCCTGATAATATAGAGGTCGTTAGAGTATGGCCAACGCCAAAGAATGTGACAAAGTTTAGATCATTCATGGGTCTTTCCGGTTATTACTGAAGATTCATAAAAGGGTTCTCAAGGATTGCAAGTCCAATCACTTCTTTGCAAAAGAAGGGAGTGAAATTTGAATGGAATTTCAAGTGTGAAGATATTTTTCGACAGTTAAAGGAAATATTGACTAGTGCACCAATATCGAATATTGTCGATCCAAATGAATATTTCTTTGTGTGCATCGATGCATGCAAGGAAGGACTTGGTGGAGTTTTCAATCAAAGGGACCATGTGGTATGTTATGAGTCCAAAAAGTAAAAGAGAATGAGTCGAATTATGCTACACATGACTTGGAATTAGCAGCGATTGTACATGCATTGAAAATGTGGAGGCATTACCTTATGGGTAAGAAGTTCGAGCCAAGAACAAACCACTATGGTCTGAAACATTTTCATGTAGAAAGGAAAATTATATGTTCCTAACTCTAGTGATCAGAAAATGCAGTTTTGGAGGAAATGCACAATGTGCCATATGTCAAGAACCCAGTATATCATAAAACAATTGCAGTTGTAAGAAGCCAATATTTTTGTCCAGGAATGAAGAAAGAAGTGACTAATTACATAGTTAGATGTCTAGAATGCCAAAAGGTAAAGACATAACATAGACATCCAACAAGTTTGCTACATCCATTTCCCATTCTAGAATGGAAGTGGGAAGTAGTTACAGTTGATTTTATTAGTAAGTTACCCAGAACAGTGAAGCAACATGATTCCATCATGTGGTGGTGGACAAATTGACTAAAGAAACACATTTTATTCCAATAAAAACTACACACAAGGCAATAAATATTGCATATATATACATGAAGGAAGTTGCTATGCTACATGGAGTGCCTAAAGAAATAGTTTCATATAGAGATCCAAAGTTCACATCTAATTTTTGGAAAGGTTTGTTCAAAGGCTTTGGAACAAATTTAAATCTTAGTATAGTATATCATCCAGAGTCAGATGGGAAAACATAAAGGACTAACAGGATAATTGAGGACATGCTTAGAATGTATGTGATGGATCAACCGTCAAAGTGGGAAGATTGTATTCATTTAGTTCAATTTACCTACAATAATGGGTATGAAGCCTCATTGAAGATGAGTCTGTTTGAAGCATTGTATGGCAGAAAATGTAACACACCAGTGAGTTGGGATAATCCAAGAGACAGAGCAGTTGTTGGGCCAGAATTGTTAAAAGAAATGGAAGAGCAAATGACAAGGATAAAACCGAATTTAAACGTTGCCTAGGATAGGAAGAAAAGTTATGCAGATAAGAATAGATTTTTCAGAGATTTTAAAGTGGAATAACATGTGTTCTTAAAAGTAAAGGCAAAGATAAGTTCGATAAGATTAGGAAGTTTCCCGAATTTGGAAGAAAAATATTGTGGACCTTTTGAAATATTAGAAAAGATAGGGCCAGTTGCATACATGCTAGCATTGCCTACATCCATAAGAGTGCATAATGTATTTCATGTATCCTTATTAAAGAACTGTGTACCTAATCCTAACCACATAATTGATTGGAATGTGATCCACTTGGAGCACGAAGGGGATTTCCAGGTGGAACTTGTATGCATCATGGACCGAAAAGTCAAGGTGCTCAAGAACAAAACCATAGGGCTGGTAAAGGTTCAATGGACTTGATACAGTCCTGAATATGCTACATGGGAGAATGAATAAAACATGCGAGTAGAGTACCCGCAATGTTTTGACAATTTTGAAGAAGGAAGAATGCAAGACTCCATTTTGGAAAGCTAGAGTTCTGCAACAACATCTCAGATTTCTAGCCAACTGTGTCGGGGACCTTGATAAAAAAATGAATCATTCCTTGGGTTATTCTTGATAAATGGATGGTACATCCCTTGGTTTAACCCTGATAAACAAATGGTGCATTCCTTGGGTCGACGAGTTGAGAGGAACAAGAGATTGATGGTTGGAGCTGCTGTTGGAGCTGTTAAATTACCAAATTTTTATTTTTAAGTATTTTGATGTAAATTTGCATATATATGTATATCGGCATAGAGTTCACCGAGGACAGTGCACAATTGTAGGGGAGGGGGAATGTAACATCCCCATTATAATCCCCAGTTTAATTAATTCTTATGTGGATATAATATGTGGCTACGACCAAGCTACGTAATATGTGAATTGTATTTCAATGTTTTAATAATAAAAATATGATTCCAGTTGCTAAGGGGACATGGACAAGAGATAGGAGCTGAATTAATACACAAGAGGGGGAAGTGTCTAGGATAATGGTCAAGAGGGGTCAAAGGGGGAATTACCCATGTATATCAATTTAACCCATTTTCCTAAACTTGACAATTGTATATGAACCTTCTGATGTCTGATTGAGTGTTCCCAAAGCCAATAATTGAATACATGTAAGAGGGTGGGAGCAAGTGGTCACGTCCTTCTGATTAAGTGTTACCAAATCCAATAATTGAATACATGTAAGAGGGTGCGTGTGAGTGGTTACGTCCCATAGTTATTAGGCACATGGGGGTTGAGTACAATTAGCTTAGGGAAGAATGTGAGTCAATAAAGGAAAGCCACAAGAGAGGAATTTGTATAGGTTGGGACAACAGTTGAAGAGGGGAAGAAAGAAAGCTTGGAGCTAGTGCAACCATGGAGGGGAAATTCTGGAGCATAACTGGAGCGAATTGGAGCTGGAGAACTAAAGAGATCAGTTGTCAAGCCAGAAGAGTGAAATCTTGGGTGAGTTTCACTAAAACAACACGTGGTTGTTGTTGGTTTACTGATAGTTTTTCTAGCAGCAATATCCGTTGAGTTCCCAGCTGCGCAATTCCTAGTTGCTTGTGCCATAGAGACCCTGATAAACGAATGACACATTCCTTAGGATATCCCTGATAAACAGATGGTACATCCCTTGGGTAAACCTGATAAACGGATGGTACATCCCTTGGGTTACCCTGATAAATGGATGATACATCCCTTGGGTGATTTCTAATAAATTAATGGTGCATTCTTTGGGTTGGGCGGATCAAGAGGAAGAGAGTTGGTGGAAAAGTCAAGATAAATGTAGGAGAATATCAATTGGGTTATGAGCTTTATGAGTTGTGATTGGACTGTGAGAGACCACCCTCTTTTGTGGATTACTAGCCTTAGCTTGGGGGTGACTGATTATTGAGAATTGGAACAGTCCATCTATGGTTGGGTGGAATGTTCGTCCTAAGAATTTGGTTGCATGATTCTTGTTTAAAGATCAGTGTTTTATCTTGTACTGAGTTATTTACATGTGTTATTGTTGTGCATGAACAATGTGTGAATGATAATGATTTATATGTTACTGTAAGGAATGATTTAGTTGTATTTCATGTTGATTATTAGCATGCTTTAGATGCATCCATTTTATGGTTACGGACTGTATCTAAATTTGTTATAAATTGTGGTTGTAAGATACAATAAATCAGCTAACAGTAAAGGAATTATTTTAGTTTAGCATAAGTTTCATTTTTATGTGTATTCTGCATGTAATGTTTCTTAGTTGGAGGTTAGGTACATTGCAAATATAGTATCAAAGTTGATAATGAGAGATTTTTGTGTGACGTGGCCCATCCTGGGTGGTTGGGTACGTTACACATGTGCTCTCAAGAGGCATGTCCATATTCACATTCCATGTGGTGGCTTGACGACATTGTGACACACACACACACACACACACACACACACACACATGCAAGCATTACACAAGCATGAGTAAGTTGAAAGTGTTCATGCACTGAAACAAGCATTACACAAGCATGAGTAAGGTGAAAGTGTCGACGTAGTGAAACCAGAGGTAGGGGTTGGTGAAACCCATGTACACACACACACACATGCAAGCATTACACAAGCATGAGTAAGTTGAAAGTGCCCATGCACTGAAACAAGCATTACACAAGCATGAGTAAGATGAAAGTGTCGACGTAGTGAAACCAAAGGTAGGGGTTGGTGAAACCCATGTACACACACACACACACACACATGAAAGCATTACACAAGCATGAGTAAGTTGAAAGTGCCCGTGCACTGAAACAAGCATTACACAAGCATGAGTAAGGTGAAAGTGTCGACATAGTGAAACCAGAGGTAGGGGTTGGTGAAACCCATGTCCATACTTTTGCAAATCCTTTCCAATGACTTCTGCATAGTCTAATATTCTTTTTTT
>ML781280.1:1670929-1690856 GCA_009831015.1 Picea engelmannii | reverse complement strand
CATAGTTATGACATTTGTAACACTCAATGTTACGTGTGGCCACATAGGCACTTCTTGCTTGAACATTTCTTTTATAATCCCTGCAATATGCAACCTTATGTCCAAAGTTAGTACAATAAAAACAATGACCATAAAATAAATTTGCATACCTAGGAGTGAATGATCTTCTTTGTGGCGTAGTCATTTTGAATTTATGTCTTGACTGATCATGATCATGATTGAAGCTTCTTTGTGGCTTGAACATGGATGGTCCCCTTGAAAATGTATCTTTAATATTTTTCTTAGATTCTGGTTGACCATGATTCCTTCCTTTGATTACTTCTGCATAACTCTTTCTATTTTCTTCATTCTTCTTTTCTAGAAACCTAGAGTGCTTCTTTTCATACTCTATAACTGATGTGGATGTTTTTGTCTCTTCAACATTCGTGTTGAGATTGATGATTTTACTTCTCAATGTGACAACTTCTTCTTCAAGATTCTCAACCTCTTCTTCTTTCTTCATTATCTGAGACTTCATGATTTCTTATGTTCTTTTCACTTCTTCAAGATGAATTTTTAATGTGCTTATTTCTTCTTCAAGTCCTTTCTCTTCTTGACCAAACTCTATCTCAAGCTGGTTTAGTTCGTTAGTTCTTTCCTTAAGATGATCTTTCAATATCTTCTCTCTCATTTCTTCTTCTTCCTTTTGTGCTGCTATGTTGGTTTCCAAACACTGCTTTTGATATTCAAGATTTTCTTTGATCTTTCTGGCTTCTTCTAGCTGAGTTATTAAGTTCGCGATGACCTGTTGGGCTTCTTCAAAAATGTGAACACTTTCCTTTTGTTTCATCAATTCTTTCTTGAGTGAATTGTTTTCTTCTCTTAGTTCATCTAAAGCACTAATCAATTCTTCTTCATAATTGTCTTCCTTTTCAATTATTTTTCCTGTCTCATTTCCTTCATGGCATTCTATTTCAAGATGTCCACGTTTTTCACAATTAACACAAAACAACATACCTCTAGTGATTATGTACTCTTCATCTTCTAAATCTTCTTGGCATGGTGAACATAATTCTTCTTGATTTGTATCTGCATCTTCTTTGACATTTTCTGAATATGTGATGGGTGAAGAATATATGTCATGTAACTTATCCCAAAGTTCTTTTGTTGATGAACATTTACCAACCTTTTCTCTTACCAGATTAGGTTATCCTTCCCAGATGAAATCCATTGCTATTTGGTTATTTTTCCTCAATTCCTTCTTGGTTGCAGTCTTTCCCCTTTTTGAACTATCATATCCTGTAACAACTGATAGCCAAATATAATGTCCGTGTGCCTGTAAAACTACTTCCGTCCTTATGCTCCACATCTCATACTTAAAACCATTCTAACCATTAAACATTGGTACTCCATTCTCAGAATAATCCATGATCTCCTTTCAGTGGTTAAATTGTTTCCTTAAGGAACTGACTCTGATACCAATTGTTGGATTACTGAGAGGGGGGCTGAATCAGTAATAGAGAAATTTAATCCTTTTTAACCATATAATCCAAGTGTGATATCAATGAAGAATTATCATCCAATAACTGTAGAGTAAATAAGCAATGAACAAATGAACAATTATACACATACACAGTACACCAGTGTTTTACATGGAAACCCAAATCGGGAGAAAACCACATAATGTTTTTTCTTATATGTCTTGAAGAATTACATTCATTGGAAGCACCAACTTCCTTTGTTTTCCAGCTGCAACCAGAAGGAGGCTCCAACCCCCTAGTTTCTCAGGCTACAACCTGAAGGAATCTCCAACTCCCCAATTCTCTGGCTACAACCAGAAGGAGGCTACAACCCACTATGTTCTCCGGCTACAACCAGAAGGTGGCTACAACCGCCTGTCCTTGCCCCATCGAACCGCCCTGAAGTAGAAGTAGAATGATGGAACCACTGTCACACTATCACTATGAGATATACCATTGTAACCCTGTACCAATAAATCTGAACCATGCATCAACCTGTACCTCAACCTATAATCAACCTGTATCATAAACAAGTGCAACAACCATACACCAACCTGTACCAAACAACCTATAATCAACCTGTACCATACAAAAGTGCATCCATCCATGTACCAAGTATGTACCAATCATGTGTCAACTACTCATCAACTATGACTCATCAATATGTACCAACATCATCAACTATGCACCTCATGTATGTGCCAACTCATCAACTACTTGTCTCAACCATGTACTCAACATGTACCTCAACCAAAAGCCCCCATAAATTTCATCATCCAAATATGATTTGTAGCTCTGTAATAGACCTGGTGTATATGATCACATTCCTGGAATCCTTCCTTAACTTTAACAACAAGAGACTAGCATTTTCATCAAACTTTTATTTAGTCTCACATGCCTAGTTTTGGATTAGTCAACAACCCTAACTTGAAGTAATCATAACTTTGTACCTGTAATGTATAAAGATATGAAACTTATACACAATTTTCTTCAGTGTGTTTTATGAAATTCCTCCAAGTTTCACTACTTGGAACCTCTCAGAAAAGGAGTTATAGCAAAAATGGCATACCTTGCTGAATTTTGGCTTATTCCAGAGAGCGACCTTGTAGAGCGTTCCCCGCATGGAATATTTGTTGAAATGATATAAAACTATTACATAGAACACTACCAATTGTACCCTAACCAACACATTTGGTCTCACTAAATTTGGATCTGTTATGAAGAAGTTATGACGTTTTTACTTGAAACACCTGTTTTTGACTAGTTTCAGGACTAGCCACAAACCCTATTTTCCACGGAGTGTAACTCCCAAAATACAATGACCCACAAGCTGATTTTTTTACCATAGATACTTGGATATGGTTTCTCAATGGGATAGAAATTTCAAGATCTGAATCATTATAGAAAAAAATGTATAGCGAAAATGGTGAGATGACCTGTAAATAACATACCTTAGAAAGCACCATCAAAAGAATTTATCCTTCCTTGCATTTTGGCCTTCTTTTCTTCACTTTCCTCAGAATTTCGGCTTAGATGTCCTTTGGTTACCTCAGACACCCATAAGTATTCAATATGCTCAAGTGCATCTAAAATTAGAGAGTCTTGCCTCTTATTTATACTCTCCAAGTAGCTTCCTTAAAAACATCTTCTAGGTCACTTGGCCCCACTTTCCTTATTTTAGGGTTAACCCACTTCTAATTCTTCCATTAAATTTATTATTGAAATAATTTATTTTGTATTCACTTTGAATTATAGTACACTCATTACTTCACTTTATTATTTACCTATTAAAATCTCTTAAACCACTTTGACTACTTTGACCTTTTGGGGCTTCTAGATGACATATGAGGGTCCTCCAACTTCGTAAGGCCATAACTATCAAACCGTGAGGAGTTATGTGATGTTCCACATACCACCAGAAATGGAATGACATGTACTATCCATATATAATAGTATTATTTGAAAATATATCATAACTAATACCGTTACCCATCAAACAAACTTGGGTCCATTACCCAAACCTCGGGTCTCCAACTTCTCATGGCCATAACTCTCTGACTGTGAGCAGTTATGTGACATTCCACATACCACCAGAAATGGCATGACAAGAAATATCCATATAGGATAGTTTCCCTGACAAATTCATTATCCTTCATCTCATTATTCCAGAATTAAGCATAAGTTCTCTTACTCCGCAAAGCATCTTCCCATGAGGAATTTCACCATAAGGGGACCACTTTGGAGTTCATCCATATTTAATTATTATCAACCATGAAAAAACAATAATGAGTCATATTTACATCAAACAATATTGGGTCCATTACCCAAACCTTTGTGCTATGGGACTTTCTTCAAGGGTTGGCATCAATGACAACCAACCTTAATCAACACACTCCCCCTTAACAAGAAGGGTATTCTTCAACAACATCAGGTGAGAGAGAGGACTGCATCATCAACAACATAAGGAGGATAGCATCATCAATATCATATTGGAACACTGATTGGCGTATCTATAAATCATCGGAAGTTTTCTCATCGGCAACATCGTCATTCTCAAAGGAATGCAATCATCATTTGCATCAATATGGATTAGTATAAAACTAATACATCATCATCACAACACGAGGCTGGCTCATCATCACAATAATGGACTGGCTTTGTGTCATATCTATCAAGTTGGAAGCACAGTACTCGTCTTTCTTTATGTCACAACAATCAAGCTGGAAGCAAGATACTATACTAGCTTTACGTCATAGATATCAAGCTAGAAGCATAGTACTAGTCTCATCTCATCATCTTTCTTTATGTCACAGCAATCAAGATGGAAGCAAGATACTAGACTGGATTTACATCACAGCTATCAAGCTGGAAGCACAGTACTAGTCTCATCTCATCGTCTTACTTTACGTCACAGTAATCAAGCTGGAAGCAAGATACTAGACTGGATTTATGTCACAACTATCAAGATAGAAGCATAGTACTAGTCTCATCTCATCATCTTGCTTTACGTCACAACAATCAAGTTGGAAGCAAGATACTAGACTGGCTTTACATCACAACTATCAAGCTAGAAGCACAGTACTAGTCACATCTCATCACAACACTACTCCCCCTTTCGAGGAAGGTCCTTTCAGACTATACCAAGCATATCTCAAAAGTGCTCAAACTTTACACGAGATAGAGGCTTGGTCAACACATCAGCAACCTATTCATTCGTGCTAACGTACTGGAGCTTTATGGCTCCTCTCTGCACCATGTCATGGATATAATGATCAAATCTTTATGTGCTTCAACCTGTCATGGAATATAGGATTCTTTGTCATCTTTATGCGGCTATGGTTGTCACATAGGATCGTGGTTGCTTCCATATCTAGGTCAAATAGATCGGTCAACAACTTTCAAAGCCATATAGCTTCACAACAATGTATTATTCTTCCACTGTGCTGAGGGCAATGATGGATTGTTTCCTACTCTGTCATGAGATCATGGTTGATCCCAAACTAAAACAACATCCTAAAGTTCTCTTCCTTTCAGAGACACTTCCAGCCCAATCTGAATCAGTGTACCCACTCAATGTGAAATCATGATCTCCATCATAACTGAGACCAGAATCTAATGTACCCTTAAGGTACCTCATCACATGTTTTACAGCCACTAGGTGAACATGTCTGGGTTCTACCAGAAACTGACTCAAAGTGTTCACGGAAAAACAAATATCTAGTCTGGTGTTCGTTAGGTACGTCAACGATCCAATAATCTATTTATACAGCATGGCATCAGTCAATTCTAACGAAGTGTCGACCAACAACTTCAACTTCGTTTCCATTAGTGTATTCATGGACTTACACTCTAACATGTCGAATCTCTTCAAGATTTTGACTGCATACTTCTCTTGGTTAAGGAAGATTCTCTCTGGACTCTGTCATACCTCAAGACCTAAGAAATAATGCATTAGGCCAAGGTATTTCATCTCAAATTATGAGGCGAGCCTCTTCTTACATTCAGTGATGAGATTTCCTTCTCCAGTGAAGAATAAGTCATCCACATACAACAATAATATCATTGGCTCATCGTTCATAACCTTGAAGTAGAGGTTAGAATCTGCTTTACTCTTGGTAAAGCCAAAGCTCATCAGGAAACTGTCTATCCAACCATACCAAGCTCTAGGAGCTTGCTTCAATCCATATAGAGTGGCCTTCTTCAACTTGCAGACATGAGAATCCATGTCTTCAACTTCAAATCCTTCAAGATTTTGACTGCATACTTCTCTTGGTTAAGGAAGATTCTCTCTGGACTCTGTCATACCTCAAGACCTAAGAAATAATGCATTAGGCCAAGGTATTTCATCTCAAATTATGAGGCGAGCCTCTTCTTACATTCAGTGATGAGATTTCCTTCTCCAGTGAAGAATAAGTCATCCACATACAACAATAATATCACTGGCTCATCGTTCATAACCTTGAAGTAGAGGTTAGAATCTGCTTTACTCTTGGTAAAGCCAAAGCTCGTCAGGAAACTGTCTATCCAACCATACCAAGCTCTAGGAGCTTGCTTCAATCCATATAGAGTGGCCTTCTTCAGCTTGCATACATGAGAATTCATGTCTTCAACTTCAAATCCTTGAGGTTTCTCTATATACACTTCTTCTTCGATGACACCATTTAGGAAAGTTGTCTTTATGTCCATCTGGTGTAACTTCCACTTCATCTTAGCTGCAAGGGCTATGATGGTTCTAATCGAAGTGTATCTGGCTACAGTAGTGAATGTCTCTTCATAGTCAATGCCTTCCTTTTGAGAAAAGCCATGAGTGACAAATCTTGCTTTATTCTTCTCAATACTTCTATCAACAACATGTTTTATTTTGAAGAGCCATTTGGAAGATACCACATCCTTTCTCTTTGGTCTGGCAACTATTTCCCATACATCGTTATTTATTATAGATTGGTATTCTTTTGTCATGGCATCTGCCCATTCTTTCTTCTGAATGGCTTCTTCAAAGAAAGTAGGCTCTTTCTCTAGGAGATCACACATCAAATCCATATAACTAGAGAATGGCTTAGGTCTTTTCACCTGTCTCGTGATTCCTTCGGGAACACCATACTTCTCTCCATGTTGAATAAGATCTCTTGCCCAAGCAGGATTTATTTTATGGGAGATCTTCATCTGAGGAGGTTCTTGAAATTCTACTATGTCATGATCTTCTAGAATTTCCTCATCAGGGAAAGTTACAACTTCCCTCATTAGTTCTGCAGCTCTGGGAACCTCCCTCACTGATTCTGCAATTCTGGGGATTATGGGTTCCTCTTCATATACTTCTTCAAACTGGCATCTTCTCGATTTCTTGAGCGTTGCATCTTCATCAAAGGTCACATCCCTGCTAATCTCAATGTGATGGTGACTTGGTATATAAATCTTGAATGCCTTGGAGACCTCACAATATCCCACAAATATTCCCTTCTTTCCTGAGGGTTCCAACTTGTTTCTCTTCTCTTTCGGAATATGTATAAATATTGGGAAGCCAAATATTTTGAGATGGCTTACCTCTGGTTTCTTTCCGGTGAACATCTCTTCCAGGGTCTTGAACCCAAGTGCACTATGGGTCAATCGGTTTTGCACATATACGTCTGTCATTGTTGCTTCTGCCCATAAGCACATTGGAAGATCTTGATCATGGATCATGGTCTTCACAACTTCCATTATCATTTAATTCTTTCTTTCAGCAACACCATTTTGTTGAGGATTATAGGGAGTAGTGAGTTCCCTCTTGATCCCAACATCTTTGTAGAAGTTCACAAACTCTTTTGAGGTGTATTCTCCTCCATTATCTAACCTGAGTATCTTGATCTTTCTTTCAGAAAGATTCTCTATCAAGGCTTTGAATTCCTTAAATTTGTTGAACACTTCATCTTTAGATTTCAAAAAATACACCCAGGTCTTACGAGAATAATCATCAATAAATGATACAAAGTATACATACCCACTGATGGAGGACGATGGAATTGGGCCACATACATTTGAATGAATGAGTTCTAGGACTCCTTCTGCTTTGTTGACTCTCTTCGGAAAAGGGTTCTTGATGTTCTTTCCTTGTGCACATCCATTGCACACGCCTTCATGGTCAACCTTGAGTTCTGGTAGACCCGTGACAGCTTTTCATATGTATGGTAGCACCTTGTAGTTGATGTGAGATAATCGTCTATGCCAAAGTTCACATGGATTCTCAATGGTGTGGGTCATGACAGCTTCTGAGTGACCCTTTAGCTTATACAAGTCATTTTCTTATTTTCCAATGATGATTGCTTCATTTATGGTTTCTCCTTTAGCCCACATAAGAACTTCTCCATCTATAAAGGCAACTATGAAGCCTTTCTTTTCTAAAGATAAAATGGAGAGTAGGTTCTTTGTCAAACCTGGTACAAAGAGTACGTCCTTCATCTTCATTGAATTCCCTGAATTAAGCTTGTAGTTTGATTCTCCCACTCCCTTGATGGGATATTGGTAATCATCTCCAAGTGTCACTTTCTGAGAAAACTTATTTTCTGAAATACAAGAGAGAATATCTCTTTGACCTGTCATGTGCTTGGATGCACCACTATCAATGATCCAAGTGTCTTCTCTAGGTGTTACCGATCCTGAGAGGGTCGAGATTAAGACATAGTCTTTAATCTGTTCTCTTATCATCTTTGCGGGTGGATATTCATCTTCGATTGCATGGGTATGGTGCCTCTTATTTTTCCTCTTGTATTCTTCTCGTCTAGCTGTACAAAATTTCGCAATGTGTCCCATCTTGTCACAATGGTAGCATTGTATAAATGAGTAATCTCTTTCCTTTCGTTGTCCTTTCTTCTGGAATCTCCTTGGATGAGATTCTTTATGAATGAATTTTTTTGGGGGTTGAGAATCTTTATAAGTCTCTTTCTGGAAGTAAGACTTCTTCCTTCCTCCTTTGGTGTGAGTAGCTAGGGCTTGATCTTCATCTCTTGCTAGTAAGGCCTCTCGGTTAGCTACCCTTGATTCTTCTTGAATGCATTCTTCGCAAAGACTATCAAATTTTATTTTCTCCTTTCTTGCACAAATGGTTTGGATGAATGCATCCCAAGGTCTTGTGAGACCATTGAGGGGCATCATTACGAGTTCGTCTTCATCTATGGTATCTCCATTTGCTTCTAATTGTTCATTGAATTCTGAGATTTTAGAGAAATATTCTTGGATTGATTCTCCTCTCTGCATCCTTGTGTTCTTGAGCTGAGTTCTTAGATTCATCTTCTGGTTTATGTTCTTTCCTTCATATAGTATGTTTAAGGCATCAAACATTTCTTTCAGAGTCTTCTTTGATGACACATAGGGAATCAGGTGGTCTTTGATTGAATCTGCAATGATTCTCTTGGCCCTGATTGTGTTCTTTTGGTGCTTTGCTTTTCCTGTAGCATCATCAGGCTCTGACACTTCTTCTTTGACGAATCTTGCTAGTTCATTCTCTTCAAGAATGAGGCCAATCTTATACTTCCAGGCACGGAAGTTTTCTACACCTTCTAGCTTGTCAACAAGATTAATGCTTGCAGACATCTTTTACCTGGAGCTAGGAAAATGACCAAAAATGAAAATGCTCAAAATCAAATTATAAACTTACCAGGAGGTGCGCTTAGCTAAGGTGAGTAGCTTGGTGTGTTTGGATCTGAGAAAATCCAACTTTTACCCTTCCAAACTTGATCTGCGGATTTCTAGACTGGTGCTTCTGGTTTTCTGGTACCTTTGGTACTCTAGTACTTCTGGTACTTCTGGTACTCTGGTTTTTTGGTACTTCTGGTACTTTGTGAAACTAGGGTTTCACTTTCTGGGAGATCTAGCCACCAAAAAGTTGTGTTGAGGATGCCAAAGTGATCCTTGAGGGAGGGTGCACTTTTCTAGATGGTTTTAGGGCTGAAATGCCTCACCAACAAAAGCCCTAATTTTCATGTACGGCAACAGTGACGTTTTTCACTTTTTCTTGTGAAAGATGCTCTCTTCAACTTAGCTCTGATACCATGTTAATGTTTAAGCTATTATTAGAGTTCTTTACATTTCAATAGATAACAATAGCATAAGATAAGATCACTGAGAAATACACGATCACAAGAGACACATCATTTATCCTAGGAAACCCTCATGGGGTAGATAGCCAATACAATGCCAAGAGATAACTAAAATAAATACAAAAAGTCCTCTCCTAAGGATGCACCTCTCTCTCTCTCTCTCTCTTCTCCAACTGCAACTCCGAAACTTGTCTCTCAAATGAACAAGTGAGTGTGTGTCTAAGTGAGGCACTAGCCTCCTTATTTATACAATTCTGGCACGTGTAGAACTGTCTCTTCACTGGCAGGGCCGACTTCTCAATCTAGGTGGTTAGAACCACCTTTAATATATATTGGGGCCTCTTTAAAATATTATGGGGCCGACTTCTTATTCTGCCTATTACAATTATATTTTGAGAAATCCGCAAAAGGGGATTTGGTCCTTTACAATAGACGACTTGATCAATCCACAATGGGGATTGATCTAATGAATAATTCCACAATAATAATTAGAATGCACTTTGTAGTTACATTATTTCAACACATTCCTGTGGACTAAATAAGCTTCGCGACAATTTGTTGAATGAATAAGCTTCACGCCAGCTAGGATTCCTGTACACAGAAAATATAAAATTGTAGGCCAAATTGTTTTACATTATATGGAGGCAGGAGCCATGGCCAAAGGGCTTTTGTTGTCAATTGGCATTGGATCAACTATTGGTGATGCAACTAGCACTTTGCTACTTAGTTTCCCTGCACCAATCCCTCGAGACTCATCCAACTAAAATTGCAGACCTTGGAACATGTTTTTCAAAATAAATATTGCACGCAATGCAAATGGAAATGATATGCTCATGAAAACCCAAGGAACAAAGAACCAATATCTTATTTATACCAAGCAAGCACGTAATGGAGATATTGGACTTTTTCTTCCTCTCCGACACGATTTTCTAGCTAAAATCAATTTCCTTAATGATTTTCCAATTATCAGTATTGAGAAAATGTTTTGTAAGTTGATGCAACTCTCCCAAACAGTAAGAGGCATTGCACCCTTCCTCTCATAGTGAAATTTATCTCCTAAATGCCTATTCAATTTGAAAATTAATCACAAACATTAGCAACCATGAAAACACAATAATGCATTTTCTAAGATGTTGAAAATGTGAGATATAGTTGTGGCATTAGTTTATGAGTGAAAACACATCGTCGACATGGTAGAATCAGTGTGCATTTTCCAAAGATGATATTTGGTGGTCCTTGTTGGTTGAAATGAATTTGAACAATGACACATTTGCCAAAAAATAATGGATAAATTTCACCTACAACCCAATGTTGAAAGGGAGGTTGTCTAGGTTGAACAATAAAAAAAGGATGAAGGAGGTTGTGTGCTAGATGACATCTACATCTAGAAATGAGAAATGCCATCGTGATAAAAGGATGTAGAATCATTTCTAGATGACATGAAAGTTTCCATATATATTTATCACAGAGTTTTCTTTGAATTCTATTTCTATTTTAAAGTGAAACAATTGGATGTTTTAGTATGGATAAATACCTATATTGTTTTTTTTGGCAAAATGAATCATTTCAAAAGGTCAACTTTTAGAAGCGATATCTCTGTCACAAGTGTTATAAATCTTTATTTTAACAATTTAAAAAAAAAAAATTCAAATGATATACGAATTCAATTGAATGTTTGAAAAATAATATTTGCTCTATATAAATAAGTATTTCATAAAGTATTCCAGGTCAACTATCAAAATAAAACTAGAAACTACTAATTACTTAGTTGGGAACCTAGAAAGGAAAATTGTTAGGTTGGAGAGGCAGGCAAGTTGTTCAGGTGAGCAATTTGCCTCTTCTTGGATTTCATGATAAAAATAACAAAGTTTAGATGAAAAACGTGTGTCAAAACGTGTGCAATTTCCTCTTTGGATCATTGAATGCAACCAAAACTTGAAGGTAAAATCTATTGAGAACTTAGAGCACTTGATTTCATCGTATGAATTATGAATTACATCTTCCAGGTGCATATTGTTGAGTACAAAGAGATATTGGATTGTTGAATGGCTCAATAGGGTTGTTGGAAATCATGGCAAGAGACTAAACAAAATGCACATAAATAAAATTAAACTGTAATGTAAAACTTGATTATTAATCCTGAAAGAATATAAAAAATGTACATTTACCACCTTGTTGAACGCACTTTCCCTACATTTTTTTATAATCGAAATTAAGTTAAGTTTCCAGGACATCCATTACTTAAAATTTGTGTTCTAATAATAATATGGACAACTACATTTTCATCTAAGCTAAATAATCAAAGTCCACTAACTCTAATTCATTAGAGACATTGTTGGATTTTCTGCGTAGCACAACTGATTCTGTTCTTCCAAGATTTTATGCGCATAAAACCAAATTTTGTGAATACAATTTATTCAAAGCTTGGTAATAATTTTGGGAAAGGAAACGTAATTACCCCTAGTGAACGAAATGAGTATAATGTGAGATAAAACGCAACCTGGCATTCATATAGTCTACAATGTTTTTGTTTGTTAATCTCCAAACCTAAATGGGTCAGCTGTCGAGAATTCAACTACTGTTGTCTAAGGTAGAACCTCCAGAAAAAATGAACTTTACTTATGATTATTGTTGTTCCTGAGATTAACTTAAGGCTTAAAGGAAATGTCAAGCATCAGGAAATAAAGGAAAGTTTTAATTTTTTCTTTTTCTACCTCAGTTATGTGAGAAAGTTTTTTAAATCGAATTAACAGTATAGCAGCACAGAGGCTGTCTTTTGTGTCTGAGTCAAAATTGAAAGTATCGAATGTAGTGAGAGAAAAACATAAAGCTGTTAGACAAAGTAAGGCATCAATTAAAAAAGAATCTTACTTCGTTACAGAAGAAGAAAATAGATAATATAACCTTAAATGAAGCATAAAATGTAGTAATCCAAGTAGCTCACATGTCTTGTATTTGCTAACAACAAGTACAGAGGAAAAACTGTTTGCTTAGCAAATTACTAATTAAAGATGATTCTAGTAGTTGTCTTACTAAATTGAAATCAAGCATTCATTAAGGAAATACATAAAGAGATATTGAGATATGAAAGGGATAGAAGAACACATAACCCAAACTGGCCAAATGTGGAATCTCTGGTCTGCACTTGTATTAATTCTCAATGAGGAGAGTTTTCTCAATTACATTCGGCAAGAAGCAGCCTGTTTTCTATCTTTGAAATATGTATTTATACAAAAGATTCTCAACCCTAAGCGGTTGGAATTCTCCTTATTTCTAAAGTAGTAAAAATTACAAAATGTGAAATTTGAAATGCTTCACTCGTATCTCATTTGTCTCTTCGTTAGGTTGGCGGAGACGTTTTTCCTTCTCGTTATCCATCTCAGGAAAAAACAGTCTCTAATCATGATCTGTATAGATGATGTGTACAGGTTATCTCATTGGTTCCTGGAGGTGCTTCCTTTACCTTTCTCAATACATTTAACACATCTACTCACAAATTGCACCACCAGCCTGGAGGGCTCTATTGTATCATTAGCCTCAAAGGTGTAAAACTTCCTTTCTATATGAAGCAGTTTATCTTCCATTTTGCTAGCTTCTAGAGATAAAGATTGTAGTCTTAAGAAAGGGTTGACAATCCATTTATTTATCAGAGTAAGATCAACCCATTTCAATTGTAAAATTTTGGCCCGGGATTCCTCCATACTTGCCTTGAAATCAGATTGTTTTTTTGTTATATCAATCTGTCCTAGGTCTCCAGAGATATTATCTCTTCCTACGTACAGTGACTCTCTGTCAAGAGCATAGAAAGCTTCTTCACAAGTCTTTTTCACCTCCTTGGCAAATCTTTTGCTTTCAACTATATTAGCCTCCCATGCCTTAAGTATTATATCTCCTCAGGTTTGTTCTGAGAGAGACAATCTGGTGACACTAGTAACCTCTTCCTTTGCTGCTGACAGGACAATCTCCTAGAACGTAACTCTAGCTACAGTGGCCTCTTTCTCTTTTATGCAAATATTTTCTAAAGAGTGTTCTGCCAATCGATAATAATCTTGAACACGTTCTATTTTAGTCAAGAGGCATCACTGGGTTGATCCTAGATTCTCATGTACCTCTAAATCTTGGGCTTGGAAAGATAATATATCCACTGTCGCTTTTTTGGCTAAGGCTATTTTCACCTGTAGTTGTCTGACCAATTCCTCACTTGCTTGTGACTTTTTTTGTATCTCATCAAGGTTGATCCTGAGCTGTTGAATTTCCTGCCTGTCATGGGCTCTAGTATTCTCGAAGACTTTATTCATCTCACTCCTGACTTCATGCTTTACAATATTTTCTTTACCCTACAATTGGCCCACTAGTAGATCATTCTGCTTCAACTTCTCCTTCAGGTTGTCTACTGAAAACAAGTTTGTTGTTGCAAAAGATCCCAGCGAGCCTGCAACTTCTGTAGCGATATATTATTCTTCTAGGGCTTGCCCATCCAATAGCACCCTGTGCTGCTTGACAACCGCACTATCCCTTTGGTGCGTTTCTCTTCTTACTACCTCCCTTCTCTTCTTACTAAAGAAGAATTCCGAAGGAGGCATCTCTTTTGCCGAGATAGGCACAAGATCTTTTATGAATACAAATTCTGCACCCAGGTTCCCTCTACTAAACTGTAAGGGTGTGACAGATTGGATAGGACTGCCTATATAAGTGGATGGTTTCTTACCGACTGTGTCGGTAGCTGGTTTTCCTGGTGTGGACAGTGGATTTTCTTCTCCCCTTTGTATCAAGATCTCAGTCTGAGTTTTAGCGTGATCGCTTGGTGGATCAGACAATGTGGTGTCCTCCTTCTAAGTCAAAACCTTAGTCTTCTCCAAACTTCCTTGAGCATCCTGTTTACTGGAGCTCCTGGTATCCAGGCTCTCGGTCTCGACTTGCTCTGTAGATGGAGTTGTTAGGGTCTCTCCCTGCAATACTTTGGGAAGGCTATTTCTTCTATGCTTCTGAAATTTATAAAACTCGACCATTTCATCTGGAGCCAGAGCTCGAACTTGACTTAAAACCTTTTGATAGGACCTTGCTCCTCATAATACTTCATCTTGAGGAGAATCTTCATGTTCATATCTTTTCAAATTGCAGAGGGCCATGTGATTACCTACAATCTTCTGCAGATCGTGCTTTTTGAATTCGATATTGACCAGCTTGATTTCTTCCAGGGCCGCGGCCTCTACTTTCGAGTGGCTGAAATCCAGCAGAGAAAATGAACCAATCTACAAGGGAAAGGTGGGCCAGACCTTTTTATGTACTGCTTTTAGCTCCTTACTAATTCCTCCAAGCACAGTTTGATGCGCTATTTTGCAGCATACCAATCGGTCTGGTAGAAATTTCGACAAGGCATGTGGAGGAACCGAACAACCAAAAACCCTAATATAAGAGAAATGCTCTTCAACGTACCAATCTGCTATCTTTCCCATATTAGTCACAATTTTGTCAGAAATCCTGGGAGGTGGGTAACCATATATGACGGTATGCATCGGCACCACCACCCAGTTGCAGATTTCATAGAAGAAATCTTTTTCTTTGTCCTCCCAAAGCTTCGAATGATAAACACGTATCGACAAAGCACCAGTTGGAGTCCAATTCCAGCTCATCAGAGGAAAAGGTGTCATAAAAGAGACGGCATCCATGATGTAAGCCAACATGAAGAATGGGGTGGGTTTCCCTTTGGCTTTCAATGACTGATATTTTGTAATCTCCTTAACCAAGCTGTCTGACAACATCTTGGCCCAATCAAAAGAATACCCTTCTGTTACTGTGTGCATAATAGGCACCCATGGTAACAAGAAATGAGTTTTGTTTTCCCTCCTGTAGAGTCTACACATCATCATCGCTATATACATTATGTGAGGTTGTAATGAGGAAACTACATATACGCCATGGGAGTCAGCTCTGAACTTCTTAGGGAGAGAGTACCAATCCTTAATTAAGTCGGGCATGTTTCTTCCATATTGGACACATTCCTTCTTGTCAAAGTCCCTTAGGAAACTGGCATTGTAAATGAAATTGGGTGCTGGAGACAATTGGTACATTACCTGTAAATTTTCTGGCTAGAAAGACCCAACTGCGACCTTTTGTGAATTGAATATGGTACTGGTCGGGATATCAACGTTTTCCAATGCCCAACTGATCATATCATTGTAAGGCAGGAGTCTAGGCCTTGTTTCTATTTTATGTAGCTCTGATTGGGCGATAATTTTGTATTTGGTAGTCAGGGTCTTCGTCTCGTCGTCGCCTGAATCATCTGGGCAATTGACCAATTCATAATGCATAATATTGGATACTTGCGTCTAGGATTTAATGGTGTCTATGCTTCTGGGTGAGGTGTCGAAAAGCACATCTGTGTTCTGGCTCGAACTTTCACCAGGCGCTTTAGTTGATTTTCGTGGAGCCATGGTATCAGGCCTTAGAACTCTATTATCTGTAACAGTGAATACGCAAAATTCTTTATCTTGAAAACTTGCTGCTCAGTAAAACGGACAATGAAATTCAAAAATCAATATCCTTTTCCTTTTAATTGCATCGATTAACCAATACTTCTACTAACGGAGTATTTACTTTCCTTAATGAATAAGATTTAAGTGATGGCCCGATATCTTATTTGGAATGATTGTTGTAAATCAATTATTACTATCATTAATTTTCAATGGTTCTTGATCGGGAAAATCATAGATGAAATTTGAATTTATCCG
The DNA here is from genome assembly GCA_009831015.1 of Picea engelmannii. Taxonomy (NCBI): domain Eukaryota; kingdom Viridiplantae; phylum Streptophyta; class Pinopsida; order Pinales; family Pinaceae; genus Picea; species Picea engelmannii. The sequence continues at coordinate 1,674,554 of ML781280.1, read as the reverse complement.
AGTCATAATGTGGCAACGGATTAATTACGAGATAATCATCGTTAATGCATCAGTTAATCACACTTATCTTTAAGTAGATTTTGGAATTTCGGATCTCGGGATGTCCTATAACAGTTCGAGCTATGACCTCTGAAACATAAAATCGCAATGGGATTAATTAATTTTAATCATGTTTAACCCTTTAAATAATCGCGATTAACCTCCAAGATGTTGGGGTTTCAGGTCTCGAGATTTTGATAGTCGTTCGAGGTAGGATCCCCGAAACACGAAATCACGATAAGATTAATTAATCGTTAATCATTTTAAATGCTTAATTATCCGGTTTAATGCTTGAGACAGTTTCATGATTTCGAATATCGGGACTTTGGAGTTGTTATATGTTGAAATGTCTACATCAGAAATCCTAAAACCCAACATTTTGAATGCTATATGCGATTTGAATCTTTAACAAGTAGGCGGCTCCATAACATTTAAGAGATTAGGACCGTTTGATTTGATGGAAGATTTCATCAATGGTGAGAATCAAGCACGCGTTGTTTTATTTTAAAGGAAAAATAATCTATTTAAAGACCAAAGTTTTAGAAATTTATACGTGTTCCAACATAGGCTCCATATAGGGATCGCGTCTTCTAGCGAGATCCGAAGAATAGTAGACCAAGTGCCTTTATTGGGTAAATTGAGTCATTATTGCAGTTTTGTGAAATACATTCTGGAAAAACACACAGAGGGACGTTAAACTTCAACCATATCTCAGAAAGGTTTTGAAACTTAATCATTTGTCGATCTCGAGCTTAGGCTATTAATAGTTTCCTTTTCTTAGAACCGATTTCGGATTTGCTTAATATAATCAAAACAACCTTAATCAATCTATCAGACTCTTTTCAATTTCGTTCGCATCAAGGCAAAATAATTTTAATGCTTTAGTTAGGGAGTCTCGTGTTGGATTAGAATGTAAATCTAGTTGAAAAGAAAACTAGCTACCAGAGTACATTATAATACATGTATAAAAGCCTTGCAGATATCGTAGACATTGTTTCACTGCCAACAAACTTGTTCAGTACCCCAGTGAAGTTATCTAATCCCCTGAATTGAATTTCCTTTCACCAGTTCAATTAGTAATCTTGCATTTAAATGCTGATATGAGGGTAGTCATTTAATGAATTTCCTTTCATCATCTCTTTTTTGTACTAGATGGGAGCAATCATTTTATTATTTTCCTTTCACCATATGTCTTATATTTTAAAACATGAAGTGGGGACAATCAATTTGCATGTAATATACCAAGGACGATATCTGTTTATAATTTAGCAACAAAGGTATGTCAACTCACTTTGATTACTCTGGGCTAATCCTATTCTGACCTTCAGAACACCTTTGCCTACAGGGATTTTATCACGAGGAGATTTTAATTTCCAAGGATCTTCCTTGAGCGAAACTAATCAATTCAAATCTGCTAGAAAGGCTAAAGTAGTCAAGATTAGCCTAGACATACTTTCTTTCAGTTGGAATCAGAGGAATCATAAGGATTTTTGCCTACTCTCATTTTGAAGACATGTTTATGAGCTTTCGGAGTTAAGGTGAATCCTTTTTATCCTCTATGAAGACCATGGAAAAGTATTTAGAATCATAGAAACATAAGACTTTCAGGATGAACAGGATATAACAGAAAGAGGATTCAAATGTTCTGATGTGAACAAGGTCATTCCTATGCAAGTTTGTTCATTGATTCTCAAATTTTTCTTTAAGGTGTATTTATTTCTCATTTTCTTATTATAAAATTTATTTCATTTTTAATTTAAATTTTATTTTATTTTTAAATTTAATTTAATTTAATTTTTTTAATTTAAATTTTATTTTATCCAGAGAAAACTTTTGAGGTTTGAACTGTCATTTTATATTTCTCTGGTTGTATACCAGATGACAACATCTACACGGATGAGACTTCTTTCATATCTGGTTATCTCTTCTTGAAAATTTAGCTTGGGTTAGCAGGGTAGAAGCTCATACCTCGGATTTTCTTTATATTTTGAATCAAGTAAATCATTTATTTGTCACCTGTTTCGAGAGAAAGCCAATGTCTTGAAACGTAAGTGGTAATTTATGATACACCTTGTCTCTCAACTATCAACAAGTATCTTGCATAAAAATAAACATGAGAAATGTCATGGACTTCTGCAGATAAGAACTCTATGTGTTACCTATTTTATATATATTTTTTTATGAAATCAACTAACCTGGTATATTTACAGTGAAAGTAAAACTTACCAAAGAAGCGAAAAATTGCAAACCAAAAATATGAAAATCAAACCGGTATGTACAATGAGAGCTTGGAATCTTATTATTGCATAAAATGCTTCAGGTAATGCTCGTTGATGGGGGCGTTAAGGATTTTCCCTTCAAGATTTTCCAACAAAAATGAATTCTTTCCTTCTGAAACTGAGATATTGAAAGTTCCACACCAGATATGATCAAATTTATCGTGCTTTCCAGCGTCTTCTTTCCTTGCATCCCATTTCAGAACTAGATCACCCGAAAGAAACTCCCTATCTTTATCTTTTTGATCAAACAGGGCTTTCATGTTATCTTGGTATTTCTTGAGTCTCTCATCCACTTCAGCCCTATTTTGTTGTACTTCTATTAGCTTATTTATTCTTCTAGTGACATCATTTGGCTCCTCCTTCGCATCCTGCCACAACTTCATTACGGGCAAAGTGAGATTTATAGGTGTTGGGTATGTGTTATTTTCTTTGCATGAGTAGTAGTGCCTGAGAATTTGCACCGAGAATGCAGGGGGGTGGATCCCCCCGCGCGAGGGTTCGGGGGCAGCGCCCCCGAATTTTTTTTTCGCACCGGGACGACATATTTCCGGGACCACATGACATTTAGGTGGTTTTTCTGCACATGGTTTTTTGCCGATGGTTTTCTATTTTCGGTTAAGGAATTAGGTTTTTGGACTAATCCAGGTCATTGGGTTAGGGTTTTGGATGTCGCTGGCTCCTATATGTATACTGTATTGTAAACAATGTAACACAATGTATGAATATAATATATGCTGGTTTTCCCGGTTTGGGTTTCCAGGTGAAAAATCTCTGTGTAATGTTTGTATTTTCCATTGTATCTTTTCTGTTCTTTTCTGAATATCAGTTTGTAGTAGATATTGTACAAGGTTAGAATTTACATTTGGTATCAAATCTTTATTGGCTTCAGGGGGATGCCTTTGTCGTCAAGGGTTTGGCTCAGGACTGTGATAAGCCTTGTTACAATGGGAGATCTTCGATATTGTTTTTCAGGTGAAAATAAATGGCAAGCAATTCGAAGATGGAGATCGAGAATTCTAATGGGAAAAGCTTTGAGCTGTGGAATCTCAAGATGGAAGATCTTTTGGTGGGCAAAGATCAGTGGATCGCAGTAGATCCAGGTACTGCACCTACAGGAACTTCTGCAGATGACTGAAAAAAGATGGATCGGAAGGCAAAGAGCACAATTCGACTGTGTCTCTCTAATTCAGTATTACTGAATGTGTCAGAGGAAGCTACAACCAAGGATTTATGGGAAAAGTTGGGGAAGTTGTATCAGTCTAAGTCCCTGGTAAATAAACTATTCCTGAGAAAGAAGTTGTATAACT
>ML781280.1:1656056-1667512 GCA_009831015.1 Picea engelmannii | reverse complement strand
TTGGTACAAGAAGCTGTAAGGATAGAGTGTGACAGTCAGAGTGCAATTTTCTTGGCAAAGAACCCTGCTTATCATTCAAAGACAAAGCACATTGATGTTCAATATCACTTTGTGAGAGACATGATTGAAGAAAAGAAAGTATCGCTGATGAAGGTGGACACCTTGAAGAATGTTGCAGATTCATTAACAAAATCTATGAGCACTGAGAAGTTCTCTTGGTGTAGAGGATCCATGGGCATTGCTACCCTAGATTGTTGACTCTGTAACCCTATAACCCCCTATGTGCAAGGAAAACAACAAGTGGGAGAATGTTGGGTATGTGTTATTTTCTTTGCACGAGTAGTAGTGTCTGAGCGTCTGCTCCGGGCATGTAGGGGGGCGGACCCCCCCGTGCAGGGGTTCAGGGGCAGTGCCCCCAAAAAAAATTTTCGCACCGGGACGACATATTTCCGGGACCACATATTTCCGGGACAACATATTTCTGGGACCACATGACATTTAGGTGGTTTTTCAGCACATGGTTTTTTGTTGATGGTTTTCTATTTCCGGTTAAGGAATTAGGGTTTTGGACTAATCCAGGTCATTGGGTTAGGGTTTTGGATGCTGCTGGCTCCTATATGTATACTGTATTGTAAACAATGTAACACAATGTATGAATATAATATATGCTGGTTTTCCTAGTTTTGGTTTCCAGGTGAAAAATCTCTGTGTAATGTTTGTATTTGCCATTGTATCTTTTCTGTTCTTTTTTGAATATCAGTTTGCAGTAGATATTGTACAAGGTTAGAATTTACAATAGGGAGTACTACATCAGTGCCATATACCATTTGAAAGGGAGACATCCCGATCGATTTCTTAGTGCCGATTCTATTGGCCCATAAGGAATATTTCAAATGAACATGCCATGCTTTCTTGTTTTCATTCATCACCTTTTTAATTATGGTGATCAAACTCTTGTTCGATGATTCGTCCAGCCCATTTCCCTGAGGATAATAGGTGGTGGAATTTCCTAGTACAATATTATACTTTTGACAGAAACTGACCATCGCCATGGATTTAAAGGTTTGGGCGTTATCAATCATTATTTTGTGGGGACAACCGAATCTGGATCAAATGTTTTCTTCCAAGAAGTTGATCACTACTGCATCTGTAGCATTTTGAGCCGGAATGGCCTCTACCCACTTTGTAAAATAATCGGTGGTTGTTAAGATCCATTTATGCTATGCACTTGAATGTGGATGGATTTCACCGATGAAATCCAAACCCCATTGCTGAAACGAAGCTTTTTTTTTAACTGGAACCAAAGGTAATGCGGGAAGTTTTTGTTTGCCTGAGAATAATTGACATGGGTTACATGCTTTGACTTTGGTATTCACATCCGTGAACAGTTTCGTCCAGTAGTATCCTTCTCTCAGGATTTTATAGGTCATTTCCCTCTAGGCGTGATTCCCTCCACACTCTCCTTTATGAAACTCATTTATAACTTCCTCTGTTTCAGATTCGATTAGGCAGCTCAGTAAAAAGTCGAGGGGATCCTTCCAATATAGTTTTCTATCAATGATACAATACTTTACCGCATGTAGCTTTAACGTTCTTGCTTTGGAAGGAGTTAGATTACTCGAACATTGTAGAGTCAGGAGATACGAAACAATATCGATATACCAGGCCGAGGAAGAGAATTTTTCTTGAATCTGAGTTGCAGGTGTCTGGTCATCAAATTCTTCGATGTCTGGAAGTTCTCCATGGGATTGCAAGTGATTTATCCCCAGTGCTCTAAAATGTGATTCTGCCATTAATTTTGCTAAGCCTTGTCCTTTGACAAGTTTAGTTGGCTTTACCTCGAGATCGAACTCTTGAATCTTGGCCAACCACCGACCTCTTTTTCCGTCACTATTAGGCTGGACTAGTATGTCTTTAACAGAACTTGTTGGTACATAGGCAATCACTTTGGAATGTAGAACGTAGGTTCTGAAAGCCTTGAGAGCTTTCACCATCGTATATGCCTATTTTTCGAGTATGTCATATTTCAACTCAGCGTCTCTAAGACTTTTGCTGAAAAATGTTATAGGTTGCTCGAAACCTTCAACATTCTTTTGTAAGATTACAGCAACGATAGTATGCTCTGAGGCGAATGAAAAAATCTGGAATTCTTTCGTATAATCCAGGCTAGCTAGCACCGGTGCTTCTCCTATGACTTTCTTGATAGGTTCTAAAGATTATTTAGCCTCAGTCGTCCATTTGACCTCGCTGTCCTTTTTTAGCATATCTGTAAACAATTTAACAATTTCAGCGAAATTTGGGATGAATCTTCTTAAAAAAAAAAAAATTCCTAAAAATGACCGAATCTCTTTTCTGTTCCTAGGAATATTTATCGTATCTATAGCTTTGACCCTTTTCGGGTTGATTTTGATTCCATCCCTAGATACTATGGGGCCCAAGAGTTTACCTTCCTGCATAGCAAAATGGAATTTCTTGGGATTCAGAGACAAACCAAATTTCCAACATTTATCAAACATCTGTTTAAGGTGCACCAAATGTTCTGCATTAGATTTAGAAAACACAGTGAGATCATCAAGATAAATAACAACAAATTTATCTCTTTCTCCAACAAAGGATATATCCATGGCTCGTTGGAAAGTGGCTCCTACGTTCATCAGACCGAATGACATTTTATCATACATAAAAGTGCCCCATGGGGTAGTGAACGCTGTTTTTTCTTTATCGTCTTTGTGGACCGCGATTTGATTGTCGCCCGAAAATCCATCAATCATAGACATTTTATTCGCTCCGACCACTTTTTCCAAGATGTGGTCCTATTTAGGAAGTGGATAATTATCCTTAAGAGATGATCTATTTAAGTTCCTAAAATCCATGCAAAGTCTGATTTCACCGTTTTTCTTTCCGACAGGAACTAAATTAGCTACCCACTCAGAATATCTGAGGGGAACAATAATCTTAGCAGCCAAGAGTTTCTTTACTTCCCTTTCCAACACAGGCAATAGTATAGGATTTATTTGTCTGAGCTTCTGTTTGAAGGGTGTGATGCCCTGTTTTAAAGGGATCTTATGTTCGATTACAGTGGTATCGTAAGTTCTCAATTCATCATAAGACCAAGTGAAGACATATTTATATTTCTTGATTAACTCATCATATTTTCTTTTTATTTCAGGTGGAAGGTATTTAGAAATATTTACCATCTTAGGAGTTTCTTTGGTGCCAATATTACAATCTTCAACCTCTTCAGGCTGAGGTTGCAAAGTAGATTTTAGAGGTATATCGTCATGATCGAACAATCTTTCCAACAGAATCAGACCTTTGGGGATCTGATTATTCTTTAGCACCAACATGCGGTGATTAGCGATCTTATCTTGAAGCTCTTGAGGATCTTCACCTTCCTGCATGATCCACGTAGGGTCGTTCTGATTTTCTTGGTCAATGTGTGTTTCAAAAAATTCATCGACCATTTCTAAAAATTGCTTGATCTGCTCATTGTCTTCGAAAACCTTCTAGTGGTGAACATTATTCGGTATATAAGGCATATGCCTCATTTCAATGTGGTACTTTATCTTTAAGACAGTGGGAGGCATAAAGGTAACAACCACTTTTTCCAAAGAATCAACCTGTTGATTCTTTATCCTGGGAATAAGATGGATATTAAATGATGAGAAAAAAAATTCTATCAAATCCTAGGCACAGTTTCTGTACGACCTTAACCTTGGATGTTTGGCCTGATATTGTTGCCTTATCTGTCTTACAATCAACTCTGCATCACCATAAACTATTATATTTTTAATCTTTAATTTCCTGACGGCTTCTAATACTAAGACCAGAGCTTCATATTCACATACATTATTTGTGTAATCGATGTCCCATTGTAATTGATATGATAAAGGAATAATGAATTCGTCTCTGGGTGCTACAAACAACACACTAGCCCTACTCCTTCCCAAGAATAATCACAATCAAAATACATTTTCCAAACTCCTACACTATTTACATTTTTATTTGTTTTTTCTATTTTTTCTTTTTGGTTTTCTTTTTCTATACAATTTTCTTCTGTACATTCATCTAAACTATCATCAATCGATAAAATACAGTTTCCTAAATCCTGATCTGCGACATAAACTGGGTAATTATTCGGGTCCTATGGGTCACTTACAATATATGCCAATCCTGTTTCTCTGTACAAATGAGTGAATTGTCCATCGAAGATCGGGATTGTAGCATACGTCATATCCAGCTGAAGTGATCTGCCAAGCTTAGCGCCCCAAGACCTGGATAACAACATACCATACTTCGCAGGAACATCAACAACAACTACATTCATCATAATACTTTTTACCGGAATCTGTGCAAGATTAACTACCAGATCTTTAATCATACCTAGACATTTAACTTTCCTTGAATCAAAAGAATACAAGTCTTGATATGGTCTAGTAATCTTGAGACCCAGCTTCTCCATAATAACTTTGGGCATTAAATTGTGGGATGCCCTAGAATCTAACATGCAGTTATGAAGATGGTGATCATGCACAGTCAGCGTAATGTAAAAAGGAGCAACAGAGTCCTTACTATTTCCGATATGCGGTCCAAACATGATAGTGGGTTTATCATCTTCCAAATTGATAACGTTCGCATGACTTTCATCATCTGAAAAATTTATCATTTTAGAGATTTTCTTTCTATACCTTGGATTTTTAGCTAACTCAACCAGAGGAATGGGAATCTTGATTTTATTGATTTCTTTTTCCAAGTTAAAACTTCCAACTTCCTTTTCGGCCTCTCTGGTTGGGATCTCTGTCTCACTTTTTTCAATTCTATTAGTTTGTGTTGCTTTCGTTTCGGCTATCTTTGCTTGGGTAGACTATGTTTCTACCGCTTTTGTTTTGACATTCTGCGTCTCAACTGTTTTTGTTTTGGCAGCTTGTGTTTCAGTGGATGGTTTGGCTACCTCATTAGATTTACTTCTCGATAAGACCTTCTTTGGTGGAGAAGTTGTAAAATTTTTATCTTTGGGCCTCAAATTATACTTCTGTTGTAACTCGGCCATTATAGAGTCGGTGATTCCTTGATAAGCAGAATCTTCCATATTATTTACACTGTCATCATTATTAAACAGGGATCCTGCGTCTAAAGATCTTTCATAATCTTGCCTCGTCAAATGAGGTTCTTGATCATCGTCACTAAGATTGTTCATATCTTCTTCTAACTCCTCAAAGTTTTCCATGTCATCTCCCCTTATAAAATTTTCGTTTTTGAAGGGGGATTGAATCTTTTGATCTTCATTCTTGACTAGTCTTTGTTGTGTTTGAGGATTAGGATTTCTTCTAAAATCTTTTCTAGTGAATTGATCCATTTTAGCGTGGTATAGTTCCATCCTGGATATTTTGTTTGATATCTCTTTAATTATTTTGGCCATGTCATCCATTTTATCCTCTGCAATCCTTCCAGATGTGGAGGGTCCTGTTTGTTCCCTGAAACATCTATTTTCTCTAGCTCCTGTCTCAACCTTGTCTTTTAGTTTGTCAGATTCCATCATGTTTGATTTTATTTCGATGGCGTCATCTTGCATTCCTGCCAAAGTGGCATATCTTCTTTCCCTCAAAAGTAGGGTAAAGTCAGGTTCAAAAGCCCCTGCAAAAGTGACCTTTGTCACTGGTTGAGATACTTCAACTTTGGCTGGGATCTTATGATATAGTTTGTTAAATCACTAAGTGAATTCTATAACTGACTCATAAATCTTTTTCCTTAGAGCCCCAAATTCTGTTAAATAATAATGGTGATCTTTTTTCTCCCCCCATTGTCTCAGAAATGCATTTTCTATCTCCTCATATGTTCTTATGGTAGCTACCAACAATCCTTGGAATTAGGCTTTCACTTGTCCCTCGAAAGTTTGAACTAGGAGCCTTGAATAAACATCCTCATGTTCAAGGCCGAGGATATCAGCGAACTGGTTGAAGAAATTTATGTGTTCGATGGCCGTTAAGTCTCCTTCTCCTATGAATTTTGGCAGATTCTTCATATAATTTTCAAGTAAATCGTGAAGCGGGACAGGGAGGATCAAAGGAACATACCTGGAAGCCACTTTGGAGAAAATTCTTGGGGGTGGGGGTGGTGGTTGACCACCTCCTCCACCAAGTCCTCCTCCACCTCCTGCGCCACCTCTAGCACCACCTCCGACACCACCTCTAGCACCACCTGCTATGACAAAAGCCATCGATAATCTAGGGGATGAAACCTGGAGATTATAGAGAGGGTTTTCGAAAACTTATAGAGATCTTTCTGCTACTTCAGGAAGTTCTGGAAACTGACCGTCAGGAGATGAAAAATCTAAATAAGGGGAAAAAGGGAAATGGGGACTAGGCTCTTTGGACTTGCAATATATATAAACTGGAGAACCAACGGGAGTTGAATCGGGGTAGAGAATATACTTTTCAGGGTTTCAGGAAAATGAGATTTTTACTTCAGGGAGCGAGTTAACCATACGAATTTCAATAGATGCGGGAACTGAAAAAGGTCCTTTGCCTTTACTGGTAGAGGGAATAGTCGAATCAGTCTCGGCCTTTACTTTGGGGTTACCGAGCTTAGTTTTAGGCTTATTATTAAAAATATCTTCAGAAAGGATGTGTGAAGACCCTTCTTTAGGGGTTAATTTTTCAAGAGGAACCTTAGCATAAATTTGTGCCACTTTGGGTTGATAAACCTTACTTGTTGGTTTATTTTAGGTATCCCCTTGGTTTTAAAAGCTTTTCAGGGTTGGATACAGGCGTAGTCTGCTTATCGTATGGGTTGCTCCTAATATTCTTTCAACTGAATGCCATTTTATCTATAGTGGAGTCGCCAAGTGAAAGATAAAAAATAGCCTTAATATTGTATTCGATCTTTGTTCACTATCAAAGAGAGAAACTTACCAATGTCGTTCTCCCAGGGAAAAATAACTTCTTTTCTCCGTCCCCGGCAACGGCGCCAAAAATATGTTGTTCCTAAGATTAACCAAAGGCTTAAAGGATAATGTCAGGCATCAGGAAATAAAGGAAAGTTTTAATGTTCTACCTCATTTATGTGAGAAACTTCCTTAAATCGAATTAACAGTATAGCAGCACAGAGGTTGTCTTTTCTGTTTGAGTCAAAATTGAAAGTATCGAATGTAGTGAGAGAAAAACATAAAGCTGTTAGACAAAGTAAGGCATCAATTACAGAAGAATCTTACTTCGTTACAGAAGAAGAAAATAGATAATATAACCTTAAATGAAGCATAAAATGTAGTAATCCAAGTAGCTCACGGGTTTTGTATTTGCTAACAAAAAATACAGAGGAAAAATTGTTTGCTTAACAAATTACTAATTAAAGATGATTGTAGTAGTTGTCTTACTAAACTGAAATCAAGCATTCATTAAGGAAATACATAAAGAGATATTGAGATATGAAAGGGATAGAAGAACACATAACCCAAACTAGACAAAATGTGGAATCTCTGGTCTGCACTTGTATTAATTCTCAATGAGGAGAGTTTTCTCAATTACATTCGGCAAGAAGTAGCCTATGTTCTATCTTTGAAATATGTATTTATACAAAATATTCTCAACCCTAAGCGGTTGGAATTCTCCTTATTTCTAAAATAGTAAAAATTACAAAATGTGAAATTTGGAACGCTTCACTCATATCTCATTTGTCTCTTCATCAGGATGGCGGAGACATTTTTCCTTCTCGTTATCCAGCTCAGCAACAAACGGTCTCTAATCATGATCTGTACAGATGATGTGTACAAGTTATCTCATTGGTTCTCCGAGGTGCTTCCTTTACCTTGCTCAATACATTTAACACATCTGCTCACAAATTGCACCACCAACCTAGAGGGCTCTGTTGTATCATTAGCCTCAAAGGTGTAAAACTTCCTTTCTATATGAGGCAGTTTATCTTCCATTTTGCTAGATTCTGGAGATAAAGACTATAGTCTTAAGCTAGGGTTGACAATCCATTTATTTATCAAAGTAAGATCAACCTTTTTCAATTGTAAAAATTCGTCCTGGGCTTCCTCCATACTTGCCTTGAAATTAGATTGATTTTTTGTTATATCAATTTGTCCCAGGTCTCCAGAGATATTATCTCTTCCTACGTACAGTGACTCTCTGTCAAGAGCATAGAAAGATTCTTCGCAAGTATTTTTCACCTCCCTGGCCAATATTTTTCTTTCAACTATATTAGCCTCCGAGGCCTTAAGTATTATATCTCCTCGGGTTTGTTTTGAGAGGGGCAATCTAGTGACACTGGTAACCTCTTCCTTTGTTGCTGACAGGACAGCCTCCTGGAACGTAACTCTAGCTTCAGTGGCCTCTTTCTCTTTTATGAAAATATTTTCTAAAGAGTGTTCTTCCAATCGATAATAATCTTGAACACCTTCTATTTTAGTCAAGAGGCGTCGCTAGGCGGATCCCAGCTTCTCATGTACCTCTAAAGCTTGGGCTTGGAAAGCCGATATATCCACTGTCGCTTTTTCGGCTAAGGTTATTTTCACCTGCAGTTGTCTAACCAATTCCTCGCTTGCCTGTGACTTTTTCTGTATCTCATCAAGGCTGATCCTGAGTTGTTGAATTTCCTATCTATCATGGGCTCTAGTCTGCTCGAAGACTTTAGTCATCTCACTCCTAAATTCATGCTCTATAGTCTTTGCTTTACCCTACAGCTGTCCCACCAGTAGATCCTTCTACTTCAACTTCTCCTTCAGGTTGTCTACTGAAAACAAGTTTGTTGTTGCAAAAGCTCCCAGCTGCAACTTCTATAGCGAAATCCTCTTCTTCTAGGGCTTGCCCATCCAATAGCACCCTGTGCGTCTTGATAGCCGCACTATGCCTTTGGTGCGTTTCTCTTCTTACTATCTCCCTTCTCTTCTTACTGAAGAAGAATTCTGAAGGAGGCATCTCTTCTGCCGAGATAGGCACGAGATCTTTTATGAATACAAATTCTGCACCTGAGTTCCCTCTACTAAACTGTAAGGGTGTGACAGATTGGATAGGACTGCCTATCTCAGTGGATGGATGCTTACCGGCTGTCTCGGTAGTTGGTTTTCCTGCTATGGACAGTGGCTTTTCTTCTCCCCTTTTTATCAAGATCTAAGTCTGAGTTTCAGCGTGATCGCTTGGTGGATCAGACAATGTGGTGTCTTCCTTCTGAGTCAAAACCTCAGTCTTCTCCAAACTTCCTTGAGCATCCTGTTTACTGGAGCTCCCGGTATCCAGGCTCTGGGTATCGACTTACTGTGTAGTTGGAGGTGTTAGGGTCTCTCCCTATAATACTTTGGGAAGACTATTTCTTCTATGATTATAGAAGTTATAAAACTCGGCCATTTCATCTAGAGCTAGATCTCGAAAGACTTAAAACCTATTGATAGGACCTTGCTCCTCGGAATACTTCGTCTTGAGGAGAATCTTCATGTTCATATATTTTCAAATTGCAGAGGGCCATGTGATTACCTACGATCTAATTACGAGATAATCGTCGTTAATGCATTAGTTAATCGCACTTATCGTTAAGTAGATTTCCGAATTTCGGATCTCGGGATGTCCTATAACAGTTCGAGCTATGACTTCCAAAATGCGAAATTGCGATGGGATTAATTAATTTTAATCGTGTTTAACCCTTTAAATAATCGCAATTAACCTCAAAGATGTCGGGGTTTTGGGTCTCGGGATTTTGATAGTCACTCGAGGTAGGATCCCCGAAATGTGAAATCGCAATAAGATTAATTAATCGTTAATCATTTTAAATCCTTAATTATCTGGTTTAATGCTTTAGACAGTTTCGCGATTTCGAATATCGGGACTTTGGAGTTGTTATATGTTGAAATGTCTACATCGCGAAACCCCGAAACCAGACATTTCAAATGTTATATGTGATTTGACTCTTTAACGAGTAGGCGGCTCCATAACTTTTATGAGATTAGGACTGTTTGATTTGATGGAAGATTTCATCAACGATGAGAATCAAGTGCACCTTGTTTTATTTTAAAGGAAAAATAATCCATTTAAAGACTAAAGTTTTAGAAATTTACACGTGTTCCAACAATTATCTAACAAACTCTAGTAAAGGAAACATGGCCAAGGCCGTCAATGCAACAATATAGTAAAGAGTTAACCATATCAACCCACCAGAACTCTGCAATCCATCTGCTTTTGGATGGTAAAGGACCCTGACTTGTCAGGTAAAATGACAAGGAATTGGTTCATCTGGTATTGTTGGGACATAGCTACCTTTTCCATATAGTTTATGCCTGGGTATTGGCTCCCTGTATGATATTAGCCGCTCATAATGGGAACCCTGTGAAATTGGGGACAAAAGCTCTGCAAATCTCATTATGCCCAATTAGTGTTGTAGATATCAAGGGAACTAGTCTGTTAAGGTTCAGGAGGAAAGGTGCATGGAAATTTTCTTTTGATGGTGGTTTTGTTCAATGTAGATTGTATGGTTAACCACATGTCGGGGTTTACAACATGGTAGATAGGTGGAAACGAACAAACTTAGGTGTGATTTGCATTTATTTAAATTAATCAACGGTGCCACAACAGATTTAGGTGTAATTTGTCTAATTAAATTGACTTTGTATCTAATTTATAATTAATTAAATAACCACAGTGGAAAATCTTCATGTATTACTTGTGTGGCAACGAAGGTGATGGGTGCCCTATTGTGTAGGTTTATAGGTTCATCTATTTATTGATTGTGTGCCTGTTGTTGTTCATGGGAATTTCCACTAGGTTCATGACATACAAATTTAATCTAGGAGAAACAAAATACACAGAGAAATGGAAAAATTGATCAAAAATCCTATTAAGAGATAGGAAAGTAATTGTTCAGAGATAGGAAAGGGATAACCTTCCCATCGAACTTGTAATGTCTCTGAATACTCTTCCTAACCTAACATGTTCTTCCCAATCTCTTTCCAACACAAATCCATCCATAGTTTCTCTATAACTGCTTCATCATCATAGCACAAACCAGGGTTTTCCCAACCCAAATCCCTCCATAATTGCTTTCTCAGTGCCTCATCCAAATATCAATAGAGTTTGAATCCTGCACACACCCCATTCCTTAGCATCAGGGAACCGACACGAGGGGAGATGACTAGTCATTCAAACGCTCATGGCAGAATCAAGACCCTACGGCCTCCAAACAACGATCTAAGCATCGGATTTTTGCCTACCATCGAAACATGGTAACTTGCCATGCTTTTCCATCAATTTTTTATAATATATATATCAGTCGATTGTTTTTTCACCCTACATTTGTTTTTTTATAAGGAGATGAAGGATTTTATGGGTTTTTCTTCCTTTTAAAAAAGTTATGGTAGATTGTGTTTATATTCATGGAGGTAACCCAACAAAAGGTTAATAGATTTGGCATTTAAACTCGTATGTCCTGATATTTGTAATAGTTAATATATTTCTTGAGATTTAGTAGTT
>ML781280.1:1630342-1642061 GCA_009831015.1 Picea engelmannii | reverse complement strand
CGCAGAGGGGGTACCCCCCCTCTGCACTCCCCCGCGTGGAAGAGTGTACATACTTCTAGGGTGTAAATACTTCATGGGGTATAGACACGGTTGAAAGCAAAGGACCTCTGCATCAGGAAGATAATCAGGCTCCACAACCAACACATGTCTCAAAGCATATATGGATATTTTGTTTCAAAATAACAAATTATTCAAATGGAATCATCCGACTTCTTAATCTTTTATGGTTTGTAATAGATTTTGGACAGCAAAACTCTATATAACCACAAACATGGATGAAGAAATAAAAAGGTACATGCTTGTAACTATATTTTTTACTCTATTCCTTTCAATCTCATTTACTATATGTAGATATTCTTGTTTTCCCTACATACCAACTTACCTTCATCTCCATTGTGTTTTGTGCATTGCCACATTGAAACAAATAGACTAACTGGACAAGAGGAAGAAGTCTTAACCACAAATGTAGAATACACAAATGTAGAAGAAGATATATGAAGGTGCATTCTTCTATCTTTAGTTTCTACTCCATTGATTTTTATCTCGTTTATTGTATGTATTTTTCAATCTATTGCTTTGTACCTCGTTTATTATATGTAGATATTGCATATCTTCCTACATACCAATTGAATTTCATGTCCATTGTATTTTCTAAACTACTACATTGAAAGAAATAGACTAATTGAACAAGGGGATGAAGTCTTATGTGCCACACCAGAGGAAGTTGAACTATAGTTTTCCAAAAGGTACACCCATAATGATTCTAAAGCAGAGACAATGCATGTGCTTAATGTACATATGTAACAATTATGAACAACATACAATGCACATGCTCGTTTACTTGTTGCCAATTTTTTTACATATTCAATGTACACTTGTTTTACATAAAAAAAAGGTTGGACAAGTGATGCAAGCATGAGTAGTCAATCGTCGCAGACATCAACAGAATGACAAGCCCAAAGGTAAAGATTCATAGCTTATGCTCCTACTATGCTTACGAAACAAATATCCTCAATTGTCTATTCATCTATGCCATGGTAAATATATTGATTTTATATACAACACTTGCTTTTCAGTTCACAAGAAGTATCAGTGAGTACGAGTGAGGCGCCTAACATAGTGCAACCTCCCCAACTTAAGAGGTATGGTTTACAAAACTCTAACCAACATAATTCATCCAAATTATACACCTACTTGTACATCCATGAAAAAAAAATGGATACAAAGTTCCCTATTAACACATAGGATGTACATGAGTCAAGGTTTTTAATTTTTTTTAAAATTTGGTAGTTTAAGTCTCAGAAAGAGATCATTGGTCTTTGTCAGTCATGTGGTCAGTCCTTCTTGTATGAGTCGTTCATTTAAGATTCTAGGTTTGAGTCATAGGGTTAGGTTATTAAATTTTTTAGTCATCTCTTATGTCAATAAATCATGGTTTTGATTTTACCTTGGGTCTAAAGGCTGATCAAAATACGTTTGCAAAGTCTTGGTGTCATGATGGTGGTTGTCATCATTAGCAAAAGAGGGAAAGAATTAGTCATATCTAGCTTGTTTAAAGAGCACCGTCAAGTGTTATGACCCAAACAAGTGTGCAAAGATCTTAAAATATTTACCCAACCACCTAAAGTGTCTTGTAAGCTGTCAAATCATATGCACTATAGACTCTCCTAAAATTTCTCAACAATTCAAAAATAGAGCATGTGCCAAATCTTTTTATGATTATCATTTTGCAAAAGTCACTAATGATGAACTCTAGTTTCCAGTGCCATCGCATCATCAAGAAGATCTAAAGGATCATTTTCAAAGGACTGGTTTATCATTTTATATCTTCATTTCCTTTTGCAAAGAGTGTGTTGCAGACTGGTAGATTCGTTGCGAATTGGCGCTATAGACTGGTAGATTTGCTGCGAACTGGCGCTACAGATTGTTTCGTTGCAAACTCTCTGAAGAGGTTGGTGGTGGAAGTTTGAAGGGATAATAGGCTTGGCTCCTTGCACTAAAGAGTGGGATTTTGATGTCAGGTACTTGTTTGATGTTTATTCCTATTACCTATTATCAAAACCCTAGTTGTTGCAAACTCCAAATTCATTGTGAACTGGATGCGCTACGAATCCTCCATTTTACACATCTACTGAAACCCAATTTGACCTCGCTTTCACTCAGGTTTGAAAAAAGTCACCTCACTCGGCATCATATTCCTCTCCTTACCTGTAAAATTTCAAAGCTTTCTGATGAAAACCCTAGACTAAAAATCTATTGCTGCAAATTGTCAATTCGTTGCAAACTGAGAAATTGCGCTGCAAACCCTCCATTTTACATAGTGGCTCGAAAATTTGTCTATTGGAGGTTTCTTTCAGTTTTAGGTTGTTATCTTTACCTCCATTTCTCAGTTTCAATCTCTTTCAGTTTCTGCACTGTTTCTTTAAGCACAAATCCTTTTGACAACAAACCCTAATTCTTGCAAATCAAGCAGTAAAACCTTCATTTACTAGTTTTCATCACATACTCTAGTAGCAATTATTATTAGAGGGAGGGTTTTAATTTAACTATCATGGACACTCAGCAAGGGAATAAAATTCATAAGGGAGGAGAAATTGTCAGGGCTAAACCCCATGACCTGCAACTAATAAACTTAGACCCATTTTTCAGAGAGGCATTTCAGAGAGTGGGTTGCTTGCATTTTTGTGAGAAGATGCAGAGAGAACATCCTGAGGTTGCCAAGAAGTTTGCACTAAATTTCAATGGGAAAAAAAATAAAGTTGGTACACTGGAGTTTGAAGTTTCAGATTAGTCCATTTCTACATCCACAAAGATACTAGTTCATGGAGAAAGTTGGTTTAAGGCCATCACCCTGAATTCTGCATTTTCTAAGGAATTCTTAAAACCTGAATATCAAGAAGATAACCTATCCAAGGGAGTGCCAAGACATCATATGCTGGATTATTTTGATAAAAATCTCAGAATCATTCATAGGTGTTTTACTTGTGAAGTTAGGTTTAATATGGTCTATCAATACCATATTAGACTGTTAATGCACTTTACTGGAAAAGAGCCCTTGAATCTACCCTTCTATTTGTTCAGAAGCCTTGGGAAGATGTCAGATAGAGTTGAGGCCAAGTCTAAGCAGGTGGATACCAGTGTATTTCATTTTGGTATGATCAAAATACTAGTGTTAGAAGAGTTGAAGAAGACCAATACTTATTGGGATGCTTTCCTAGTTGCATCAGGTTTTCAGCCAAATGTTGTTCATACACCACAATCAAAGAGACATACACCTATTTCTGCTGAAAAGACTATGCATTTAGAGTCCAGTAAAAAGAGGAAAATGGCTAAAAAGGATAATTCCTCTCAGTCTACTGATAATATAAGTGAAGGTCCTTCACAACCTCCCGATGAAGAAACTTCTCATGTGGCAGATCCTTCACCTATGGAGACATCCTCTAGCAAAGCAAGGAGTTTAAAGGGAAAGAAACTTGTATTTTCTCCACCTGTTGTTGCAAAATTTCTTAAGCCTAGAAGATCATTCACAAGATCAACAACAAAGCAACATGTCTCTATGGAAGAGGGTTCATCTAGAGCACCAACTCAACAAACAGTCAAAACTCAACCTCTTAAACAACCAATAGAAATCATTGATATCAAGTCTCCTTCTAATGAGAGGGATCCCACTTTCAAAATGCTAAGGAAACAATTGAAAGATGTAAGGGCTGAGAATGAACAGTTAAAAAAGGAAAATATTCATGCCAAGATTCAACTAAAGAAGACTATAGAGATGGGTGAAGAAACTGTTAAAAAGGCAAAGAACTGGGTTAAGAGATCCATATCTCTGTAGAAAAATGAAGAATGTGTACAGGCAGAATAGATCTCATCAAGTTGAAAACAAGAAGTTGAAGGAGGAAGTGCACCAGTTGAAGGAACAGATTGCAAAACAAAACCTAGACATGTTGGCTCGAGTGGCCACTAGGAGAAGAAGATGAAGCATCATCTCTGCATCAAAATTATCAGTTTTTCTATTGAATTTATATATGCATGCTTACAACCCTAAGGAGCATTTTTACATTATGTTGCTATTATTATGCTCATATGATATTTTTTCAAGTCATTTTTCAAGATATTTTCTATTGAATTTATATTATGCTCATATGATTTAGAGGTTATAACATGCATCATCAAAGGTTTGAAGGCTTTTTTCACAGTTTTGACATCAAATGACATGTTTTGAGGGAAAAATGACACCTACGGGAAATTTCACAACGCATGTTGTTGAAGGCACTGTGAACTGCTAAAACGGAACAGTTTGTAGTGCATCTTCTGTGAACTTGACAGTTACTTGTATTTCAATATGTAGGAGGGTTTCCAGTTGTCAGATAAGTTTCTAGTGACTCCTCAAACATCAGTTAGGAATCAAGGGACAATTGTGCCTAAGATTTAGCTTCATTTTATCTCCATGCAATGAGTTGGCTGCACTTGTATTTAACACTGCCAACAACTTCCTGGAATATAGCATTTTGTTAGATTTTATGTTGTTTTCCTATTTCCACACCTCTCTAAGGCACATGATCCTATGTAGGAGCTAGGTGGTGAGTTATATGAATATTTTGAATGTAATTTGTTGTTTAAAGTGTAATGTAACTCCATTAGAGGGTTCGAATGGTCATAGATTGAGACTCATATTTTTACTTTCAGCTGTAAAAAGTTTCCCGACTGTATGTAATCATACTTAAGAATCTTGAATAGTTAATGATCAGTTTCTTCTCCTACTGTCATATATGTGTTTCAATATTACTTTGATGCTAGATATTGATGAAGGATTCATCTTAGTACTTGTTCCTTAATGCAATGAATGATTTAATGTTTGTTTACTGGTCCAAGTGTTATCAAAGTACTCTCTTGTTGATTAGGAGGTTCCTGCTTGATGAGATTTCTACTATATGTGTTTCAGAATTTCCTGATGTAACCTAATGCATGTATTTTACATTTTCTACTAAGTCTTCCATCTTTCCATTGATATTCTGATTGTTGGTTTGAGACTATTCAATCCTTGCTTGCTGGTGTATATTTTGTGGAAGCTTTGTGTTGATGTTTTAAATTGATTTTCTCATCCATTCGCTACACATTGAACTAAACTCTTATCTTTTACAAACCTACAAGTTTTCTTATGGGTATTAGGCTCACACCTATAGCAGTCTAGGTGAGACTTCTAGTAATAACATGCCCTTCACATCACTTTTTTTGTTCGAAAAAATGTCAACAGACCTAGAGTTGCATCACCGAGTATACTATTGATAGAGGACTTGAATAGCCGCCAAACAGGACAAGTATTCATCGGAGACATAATGGTCGTGTATAACACCTACTTAGACAAGGAAAACAAAACTAGACACATTATGCGCACTGACATGACAGACAACGAAGAAATGATGGCAGTCACATTGATTGTCACTGCACAACTTGTTGAGAAAAACGAAGACAAGATTTTTCCTAGTAATGGGATATCCATTACAAATTTTAATATATTACCAAAAATAGTATATGACCATGGTGATTGTGATTGGATTATATTGCTCAATAAAACAAGTGTTGTGGACAAAGTACCCACAGTTTGCTCAGAATATCAATTCATACCAGACATAACAATCATTCAATTTGCAGAGAGAAAAGACCTTTACCCAATTGGAACCATTGGCACTGTTGTCACAGTCGCAAGAAAAGTTGGTTCGCAACACATTCTCCATATAAAAGATGGAAATACGGACAATGACAAGGCAACGATATCGTTCTCCATACCTAGTTTTGTCATTTACTTTCACATGTTGATATATCTTAGTCATCTTACACAACTATTTGATTGTTCCATGTTGCAGTTACAACTGTTCGACACCTATGCACAATTATTTTTCTCAATGGAGCAACAATTGTAGAAAGGGCAATGTCCAATAATGCTCTTAAAAAATATAACCAAGAAAAGAGATGTGAAAGAAAGGATCTTTCACACAATGCAAGCAACATTTGTAACAGAATTGTAAACAGACATAGTACAAGATCTCAAGAAACTAACTAGCCCCACAATTGTTGTAAGTATATATATACAACTCCATCCACAATTTGCACATAAAATTTGACTTAAACAATTTATGTACAATTTTTTTTTGTACGCATATATTTTATATTGTTTGATCTATTAACTTTTATGCTCACGTAAGCAAGTTGAAGGTGTATTGGCAGCAAAAAATACATACTTGACCCCCTTTGAGCCTTTATGTGCCACATGTAACTCCCTTACTTCTCCCTCTGCATTCATAAATGATGGCACAATTGATTGTCTACGGTGCAATCAGAAATGCCCTTAAATATATAGACATTGCCTCAATGTTGTCATCTGAACCCTCAACAACACAATTGTGCATTGTACAATTAGACAACTTGTATTACAAGATGTTTTCCTGGCTTGATAGAATTTCCATATGAAATATACCTACAGAAAAAAGAAAACATTGTCTACATGTTACACGACTTTTGCGTGCATAGAAAATTTACATTAAATAAGGACAGTGTCATACTGCATATCAACTGAACAAAAAAAAAAGGTGCATCAAACAAGTTCTTTTGTATTCTTCTAACTCATCCTTTTCTTCCAAATTATATTTGTAAAATGGTTGTAACTTTCCATTCACTTTACAGGTTGTCCTATCATGCATTGACATGCATTGAAAAGAAAGGAAACAACCCGATCTGTCTCTATCCATGCTACCCAATCAACATATGCATAAAGTTTTGCAACTTATTGACACATTTGTAGTCATTTTTCTGTATATACATTATTGTTTTCTGAACTGTACAACTCAGCTAACAAGATCAATATCTAAGCATACAATACCATGACAAAGTAGACTAGAAGCACATAAGATTGTTGAATCTAGAATAGAATGGGCAAGGCACTACTATCATATCAGTGCTCTCACAGACTTCCAACAAAATTTTGAAAAGATACCTAGAAATTCTTCGGTCAACATTATTACAAGATATTATGCACATTTTCCTCTGCATCACAAGTTCCAATTTGGGTCACAAGCTAGCACCAATAACGAAATAGTTCTCCTCTCTGTACATAATTTATAGAAAAGTGACAAGCTACCTCGCACTTCTCCAGTCAATATTGTTATCGCACAAGTTGTAGGTTGGGAAAATCCTGACCCAACCACCAAGTGGCGAAAACTAGGGACACTATACCTAATGTCACCTCAATATAGGTCCTAGACTTCAAGAGTGACTAGGTCACTCTAGGGAGCGATCTCGGTGACCCTCGGGCGATTGAGACAGATGGAAGGGAAGGAAGAGAAGTATCTCCCTAAAGTTCAATTATGGAAGAGAAAAGTGGCTTTGATGACTCGTCTTTGGGTGTTTTAAGGTTACCGAGTCTTTGGATACCCGCAAAAGTGTTTGTACCTGCTCGAGACACAAGAAAAGCCACACTTGCATATAGTATGTTAGGTGGAAAATCAAGTTAATCTTGTTTTCCCTAATTGCAACAACAATCAATAATGTATATCAACATGTAAAAGATAATAAGGGTTGCAAAATAAGTGCTAAAAAGTCTAATCGAATAAGCACGAGACAAGCTAGTAAAGACTAGTTTAACTCAACAATGATAGAGCAAGACTTTAACACAAAAGCAAATTTGTCATAAAAAAAAGATAACTGCAGTGATATTTATCAACCTTATGGCTGTAACAAAATTATTATTACAACAAGAGATTCAACCACTAAAACTTGCTCAAAACTTTCCAAAATATGCATTGTACTTAGTAGATTATGTCGACAGATTTTAAGCAATTTTCAACGGTAAAAGTAAGAGTTATTGAAGAGTTTGGTTAGGGTTTTCTGCAGCCCTAATGGATATAGGTTAAATTTACAACAACAACAAGAAATACTTGGAGAAATGAGACGCCCTAGTGGCTCAAGAAAGCATTTATATCATATGTTTGATTCCACTAGGAATGATTGAGATGGATATTGGTGGCCACCCACCTATTCCAACTGGCTCATCTTGACAGTTTCTCAGTTTGGCAGTTTTTTCCTAGTTTTTGGGTCCTGAACTTCTGGGGTCGTTTTGAGGCCCTAAAGAGAATTTTTAGGGGTTTCCACAATCAAATTATAATCAAAGTTAAATTTTGATGACATAATGTGTAGTCCTCGGATAGACCTTTCCAACGGGCTATCGTGTGCCTAAAACGAAGATCGTATGCAAAAGTTACGACCCTGGGAAGTTGATGTACCAACTTACCCCAACAGGGCCCACATGACTTTTGGCGCTTCATCTCCTAGGGTTAGGT
Source organism: Picea engelmannii (assembly GCA_009831015.1). Taxonomy (NCBI): domain Eukaryota; kingdom Viridiplantae; phylum Streptophyta; class Pinopsida; order Pinales; family Pinaceae; genus Picea; species Picea engelmannii. Next base: position 1,633,728 of record ML781280.1, on the reverse strand, counting down.
TTTTGTATGTTTAGGGTTTTGGAATTCATGTTTATTGTAAAAAGGCTTTCAGAGCCTCATAGTACTCATCTTCTTGCAAATGAGTGTAGTCGTCACATCTCTTCTCAGAGATAAGCTACCACCATTATAGCAAGCGTCTTTCAGTTTGCATTTTACAGTTTCAACATATTTCTTATTTAATAGAAGTCAAGTTTTACTGTATATCTATTATTATTCACTGTGTCTCTATGTTAATATTATAAATTTGTGTTTTCATTTTGTTCCGCTCATAAATCTGAATCAATGGTATCAAAGCGATCTGCTCCTTGTCGTTTTTTAGTGCATGTCCCCAATGTGGTCAAGGTATAGAGAGTTGGGTCTCGAGCTTGTTTCTCTTGAGGACAACTTCTCTCGCATGCCCAAGAAACCATCCATGGTGGGAAAAAAGAAAGACGACGGGACATGAGATCCTTTCAAAATGTTGCTCGAGGAAGCCCTGGAGCGATAGAGGAATGATATGACGGACAACTTTGCACAAATCATTCGATGACTACCAACAAGCGGTGCATCTGCCTCAATCAGAGGTGTCTCCCCCTTCAAGGTATAGATAAATTTTTATATTCCTATATTTGAAGGTCAAATATATGTGGATGTCGTAGATAAATGGTTAAACCTTTTAGAGAAAAGATTACATTTTCACTCCCGAGGGTTGTCCCCCATGTCAAAGATTGGTGGGATACTTTCTATGAGCAAAAGGAAATAGAGGGATCCACATTGTTTGTAGTTGCACCCACTTGGGGTTCCTTAGGGATTCTATTAAGGAACAATAGTACCTTGTTGGAAGTTATGACGATTGGGCCACACTACGACAAGAAAGAGACCAAACAGTGTCAGAGTTCACCAATGTCTTCCATACCTTACACACCAAGCTAGGTATCAAAGATTATGAGCGACATCTAGTGATCAAGTACCGCAGCGGTATGCATAGATACACTCAGACAGAAATGGATTTTTTGGACATTTCATCCTTGGGCGTGACATATCGATATGCCGTCAAAATCAAGCAAAAGCTTAAACAAAATATGCGACAGTTTGGGTCTGGGAACCCCTCACAACAGAAGAGGGGAAAGGGCATCCCCAACCTACAGAACAAAGGACAAAGAAAATATGGGAAGCCTTAGGACAACTAGTATAAGCCACAATCCAAGAAGGATAATGGAAAGACAAAGAAAGATACTGGCAAGTGGTGTGACTTCCATAAGATCCCCCGACATAACATTGTTTATAACCACTCAAAGTAGTCATTGATGGCTGAGGTGAAATCCTTTGAATCAGATGCGGGTTCTGACTCTAAGTCAGAACAAAAAAATGGGAGACGTATCATTGATGCGGAACCCATTACCACCGTTTCTACCACCAATATCCAGCCCGATGAACCTGATGAGCCAGAGGAAGGCAAGTGCCTCTTTCATTCACAGATGTGGCTGAAAGGCACTCTGCTACAATTCATCATTGATAGTGGTAGCTAGAAGAACCTCATCTCAATGAAGGTCATCAAGCGGCTATCCCTATTGACAACATCGCACCCACAACCCTACACCATCGGGTGGCTCCACCAAGGAAGCAATCTTCACGTCATCCAACAGTGTCGCCTATCATACGAAATCAAGCCATTCAAAGATGAGGTATTATGTGATGTTTCTCCCCTTGAAGTTTGTGATGTTCTTTTGGGCCAACCTTATTTATGGAAACACCATATTGTAATGAGTCTAGGCCTCGTAGTGTTGTTATTAGTTTGAATAGGAAATTGTACAGGATACCTGAGGTAATCCAACCTAGTGTTATTTCCTCGATCTCTACCAATAAATGCAGGAAGGTCATCTCTTAGACTAGGAAGTTTGTATTCTTCGTGATTCGCTCTCAGGGTGAGCGAAAGGCTGCAGCCACATCCATGGCCTCTGTGTCTAACCTTTCCATGCAGTAGAAGCAAGTGGATAAGGTCATGGGGGAATACAGAGACATCTTCTCATCACCTACTGGGGTACCCCTGCACTATCAGGTCAATCATTCCATCGATCTGACCCATGACGCACCGCTAGCCATTGGGCCAATCTATTGTCGCTCTTTGTTAGAAAATGAGGAGATCAAGCGTCAGATCCTAGAACTGCTCCACAACGGGCACATCTGACCCAACTCATCACCTTGTGGAAGCCCAATCATTCTGGTGCAGAAGAAAGACGGGACCCGGTCACTCTGTATTGATTACCGAGCTCTAAATAAAATCACAGTAAGGAACTGATACCCTATTCCTCGAAACCGGTACCCTATCTCCTTGATCAGCTCAAGGGGGCCAAATACTTCAGTAAGATTGATCTGAAGTCTGGCTACCACCAGGTCCCAATAGAGCAGACAGATGTATGGAAGATTGCCTTCAAGTCAAAAAAAGGTATTTTTGAACGGTTGGTCATGCCCTTTGGTTTGACAAATGCCCCAACAACTTTCATGAGGATGATGGATGATATCTTGCGGCCTTTCACCAATTATTTGGTAGTGGTGTATATGGATGACATCCTCAGCTACAACAAGACTTGGACGAAACAATTGCAGCATATTCAACAAGTTTTGCACACTCTACGGCTGCACAAGTTGTTGGATTACTGAGAGGCGAGGTGAATCAGTAATAACGTAATTATAATCATTTTTCTTCAAATTTTATATCAATGTATAATTATTATCCAATAATGAGTAGTAATAAATAAACAATCACACACATACACAGTACACCAATGTTTTACGTGGAAACCCAAATCAGGAGAAAACCACAGAATGCTTTTTCTTATATGTCTTGAAGAATTACATTCATTGGAAGCACCAACTTCCTTTGTTTTCCAGCTGCAACTGGAAGGAGACTCCAACCCCCTAGTTTCTCAGGCTACAACCTGAGGGAAGCTCCAACTCCCCAAATATCTGGCTACAACCAAAAGGAGGCTACAACCCCCAATGTTCTCCGGCTACAACCGGAAGATAGCTACAACCACCTGTCCTTGCCCCATCCTGCCACCCTGAAGTAGAAGTAGAATGATGGAACCACTGTCACACTATCACTGTGAGATATACCGTTGAAAACCTGTACCAATAAATCTGAACCATGCATCAACCACGCATCAACCTGTACCATAAACAAGTGCATCAACCATGCACCAACCTGTAATCAACCTGTAGCATAAACAAGTGCATCAACCATGCACCAACCTGTAATCAACTTGTACCATAAACAAGTGCATCCAACCATGTACCAAGTATGTTACAATCATGTGTCAACTACTCATCAACTATGAATCATCAATATGTACCAACATCATCAACTATACACTTCATGTATGTGTCAACTCATCAACTACTTGTCT
>ML781280.1:1617782-1629513 GCA_009831015.1 Picea engelmannii | reverse complement strand
AATTCACTTTCCTTCATCTCATTATTCCACAATTAAGCATGGGTTCTCTTACTCCACAAAGCGTCTTTCCGTGAGGGCTTTCACCATAAGGGGACCACTTTGGAGTTCATTCATATTTACTTCTTATCAACCATGACAAAACAATAATGAGTCATATTTACATCAAACACCATTGGTTCCATTACCCAAACCTTTGTGCTACGGATCTTTCTTCAAGGGTTGACATCAATGACAACCAACCTTAATCAACACAAGCTATATTCCAACTTGGAAAAATGTTCCTTCGTCATGGACATGGTCCAATACCCAGGCTACATTGTTGATGAGCATGGTGTGCATGTGGATCCAGCCAAGATCTAGGTCTTCCATGGTTGGCCAGCCCCAACCAAAATCACTGAGCTTCAGAGCTTCTTAGGCCTTGTCAATTTCTATCACAGGTTCGTGTTGGGATTCTTCCATATTGCATGGGCCCTCAGCCAAGAAACCAAGGGTGGTGGTAAGAAAAAGTTTGTGTGGGGCCTGTCCCAAAAAAAAGCGTTCGATGACTTGAAGCAGCGCTTGTGCTCATCCCCAGTGCTTTAATTACCTGACCTGCAACATCCCTTGGAAATCTAGACAGATGCTTTAGAATATGTTGTGGACGCAGTTCTCATTCAGCATGGCCACCCCGTGACCTATCATAGTGAAACACTATCAGATGTCGTCCGTAAGTACCCTACTTACGAAAAATAAATGTACTCCATTGCGAAATCCTGTTGCCAGTGGAGGCATTACATTCTCGAGAAGGAGACAAACATCCACACTGATCATAAGTCATTGCAGCTCATGCAGACAAAAGGCAAATTGCAAAATGATCGCCATCAAAAGTGGTCCACATACTTGCAGCAGTTCCACCTCAACATCAAGTATAACACAAGAAGTACCAATCGGGTCATTGATTGCCTCAACAGACCTCCAATCGCGACACTCACCATGGTGTTAGAATCTTGCAACTACAAGACCTCAGGATGGCCCCATCTCTATGAGAAAGATCCTAACTTCGCCACCACCTACCAGATGTTGGGTGAAAACACAACTGTCACTAATTTCCATCTTCAGGACAGGCTATTGTGTCATCTGGTCTATCTCTTCCTTCCATCGAGTGAGCAAGTGAAGTTGATTTTGGAATCCCACTACAGTTGGGTGGCAAGACATTTTGGCATAGAAAATACAGTGGCACTGTTGCAGTGGCATTTCTACTGGACGAAACTTTGACAGGATGTCAACAAGTATATCAGGTCTTGCACTACATGCGCTATTACCAAACATTCCACTAAGAAACAAGGCATGTACACTCCTCTGCCTGCTCCTGGCAGGCCCTGGGAATCCATCTCAATGGACTACATGTCAGGCCTTCCATCCACTGAGCGGAGAAATGACTGTGTTTTTGTGGTTGTCGATCACTTTTCCAAGATGGCGATTATGGCCACCTGAAAGAAGAGCATCACAATGGAGGCCACTATCAAGCTCTTCTTTGAACGAGTGTGGGTACATTTTGGGATCCCACAAACCATTATCTCATATCGGGATAATTGATTCCTCATCACATTTGGATCAAGCCTCTGGTCGCTGCTGGACACCAAGCTCACCAAATCCACTACCTTCCACCCCGAGACGGATGGCCAAACTGAGGTCGTCAACCGAATGATCGTACATATCATGTGTACAATTCCAATCACCCCCACACATGGGATGAGAGTCTTCCCTATGTTCAACACATCTACAATAGAGCCATACATAGCTCAATCGACCACAACCCCTTTCAAGTGGAGTTGGAATTTCAACCATTGGGTCCCATGGATATTTCACTACCCCTTGTGGCCACCCAGGAAGACTCATCCCATGCTCCAACTGAAGCTGACAAAGCCATTTGGTTCATTGAGTGGATCCATCACATTTGCCAATAGGTTCATGATATTTTATAGAAGACCAATGCCAAGTACAAGTAGCGCCATGATCAACACCGGGTGCCACACAAGTTTCAGGTGGGAGATAAAATTTGGTTGCACTTGCAGAAGTAACGCCTTACAGGGCCCTATCGGAAGCTTTGCCCACTCTGTTATGGACCTTACACCATCATTAAGCCTGTGAGTGATAATGATTTTGAGCTCAACATTCCCCCCTTCCTTGGCTTTCATCCAGTGTTTAATGTGGACTTCCTTCGGCCATATTTTCCACCATTATTGGACACCTCAGAAATAACAGATTAGTTGACACCAATAGAACTAAACCCTGACTGTATGGAACATGCATCCACTGATCAAATCGTGAACGCACAGTTCAAGGGCACTCGAAAACAAAGGATTCAACTTTATCGGGTTGTCAAAGCAAGGAAACTCTTGCACCAAGGCAAGTGGCTCGCCCGAGGCCAAATTTAGCAGAAATTTTCTCATACGATGGGGGAACTCAACACAATGGAGATCATTTCTTCCTAAGGTGGGAGGATTGATCTAGATGGATATCGATGGCCACCCACCTATTCCAACTAGCTCATCTTGGCAGTTTCTCAGTTTGGCATTTTTTTCCTAGTTTTCAGGTCATGAACTTCTGGGGCCATTTTGAGGCCCTAAACAACGTTTGTAGGGTTTTCCACAATTAGACTATAGACTAAGTTAGAGTTTGACGACATAATATGTATTCCTTGGATAGACCTTTCCAATGGGCTATCGTGCGCCTAAAACGGAGATCGTATGAAAACGTTACGACCCCAGGAAGTTGATGTACCAACTTACCTCAACGGGGCTCACATGACTTTTGGCACTTCATCTCCTAGGGTTAGGTTTTTGGATGTATACGGTTTTGGCATTCATGTTTATTGTAAAAAGGCTTTCACAGCCTCATGGTACTCATATTCTTTCGAAAGAGCGTAGCCATCACATCTCTTCTCAGAGATAAGTTGCCACCATTAAGTAAGCAAGCTTGTTTCAATCTACATTTTACAGTTTCAACATATTTCTTATTTAATTGAAGTCAAGTTTTATTGTATCTCTATTATTATTAACTATGTCTCTGTGTTAATATTATAAACATGTGTTTTCATTTCGTTCCGCTCATAAATATGGATTAAGGAACAACTTCAAAATCACAAAATTTCATGTTTCCCAAAGCAACAATTTTATATCTCCAATGAAAATCTGAAATGATTAGTGCCTCACTATTGGGTTATGGGGTTAAAGAATAAGATGACTGGGCTAATCTCTTGGGGGTGTACACTCTCATAATTCCCAAGAATAGCTAATTCCCAAGAATAGCTAAGTCAACTAGGAGATTCCAAGAGGGTGTAAGCCCTTTTACTTCTCTTAGCAAAACCTTGAGCAATAATATGACTTTGAATGCAGCCTTGGATTGTATGTGTTTGATCCACAAGGAACCTAGGGGTGTAAGCCCTTTTTATTTCCTAGGGTTTGTAGACCAAACCAAAGTGAACCTAGAGGGTATACTCACTTGTAGTCCTCCAAGTTACCTTGTGATAAATAACCTTTCTCAAAGCAAGTAAATGGACCTTGGGGAGGGTGTATGCCCTTATACTCCTCCAAGGGTTTAACCAAGAAAAATTATGGAAGAAAGCAAGAATAAAAGACAATAAATTCATATTTTCCTTACCARTTCCACAATAGATGCAAAATCAAACCCTAAGTGACCAAGAATATTCCACCAACAAGCAAGAGATAGATCCTCCAAGTGTAGAKCACTASTTCAATCCACCAATAGCAAGATAAACCATGACAAATAGCAAGAGAGAGATGAAATWTTCCAAAGGTAGYGAAAATTTCAGCCAAGTACCTCTCCAAGATGGGAGAGTTATATTTTAAAATGAGATCTTATGATCTCTATTTATACAAAATGTCACTCACATAGTTTGTCCACATTAGAAAGGGTAAAACACAAAATTAGGGGTCAACAACCCTAATCTTGCCCCTTTACAAAATAATGTTAAACAATTCATTCTAATTTTTACTTTTGCACAAAAGAACACCCTAAAACAAGATGACGTCACCCCTTTAGGGAGACGTTTTGACACTAGGATTAAGTCGTTGGAGTTGGGGATGTATGGCTAGGCCTCCAAAGGCCACATCTCAGTCATCCAAGCCATCTCCTCATGGTCAAAGCCTTCTTCCCTTCAAAACGTCCATGTGTCAATGAGCAATAACTTCACCACTAAACCCTATCCCCTCTAGGTGATGTCAAGCCTCCAAAGATGACGTTTTTCCTCTCCTAGGCAAGTCGTTTGGCATGTAAGGGCTAGGTTGTGTCTTCTAGGCCTAAAAATTAAAGTCTTCATGATCCAACATATGGGCCCATGAAATCCATCCTATGGGCTTGAAGCCCCAAGGAAGCCCAAGCTAGGCTTGCTCTTCCAAAACTATCCACCAACTAGGTCCCGCAAAGACAAATAAGCACGCCCTCCAAAGATATCAAGTGAAAATATCATGGTGAGTAAATCAAATCAATAAATGAGCCACCTAAGCATGCACATCAAAGATTACCCAATCAAACAAGTAAGTGCTCAAATACATTATGCAACTTGCCAAGTGTGGGTATGGGAGGGTTGACAAGGTGTCATATTAGGTAGATCTTTCCCTAGGTCAAGGGGTGTTTCCCAAGTGATCCCTCTCTAATCCATGTGAAGAAGATGGAGTGGTTATGGATTAAGACTCATTGGGCATGGGGTTCATGACATACAAGGGGTTGTAGTGTCTCATTAATGGGTGCCTTTGTAGAGGGTGTGTGGCACCTTCATTTGCAATGCACTTTTTCCAAGCCCATCCTCTTGTCGTTCTTTGTTGTTTAAATGTTTTAAGGAACGATTTGAAGGCAATTGTCTTGGTGTGGTGTCTAGATAATGACAGTGTCACTCACAAATACCTCACAAAAATGAGAAGGTTGGCTCGTGATGAGACCCCCTTTCTCTCAGTTGTGCAACTAAGAGCCACTACCCTAGCTTGGTGACCAGATGATGGTAGTTTCATACCACTAGATACCCATGATCATGATAGGTCAGCTCATGATGAGACCTCCTATCCTTTAACTGGCCCCTTAAGCATTCATTATCATTTAGTTTTGTAGTTCCCCCTTTTCTTACAGCGAAGATTTTCATTGCTTTCTCGGGGGATCCTTGGGAAAAGCATCTGGAAGGTCTATATATAGGATTTTATATTTTTAGCCAACAACAATCCTTCTGGGCCTTCAACCCCTTATTCCCATGGAGTGAGGGACAACCCCTTCTTGGGTCAATACACTCTAAAATCCTAAGAGACAAGGAAATGTGGGTTTTAGGTGATGGAAAGTGGTAAGTATGGCTGGGAATGGTACAATGGCTCTTTAAGGGAATTCCTAGTTGCAAACCCATTCTGGATGAAGACCACTTACTAGGGCACAATGTCAACCACTAAGTTCAAATGGGGGAAAAGGCATAATGTCCAAGCATAATGTCTACGATACAACATACTAAAAGTGCCTCAAATATTGAAATGACACTCACCATAATACCTGACTTGTACCTCATGGAGCAAGGCCCATTGCTTTCCGAAAGCCAACTAGTGTGGTGGATGTTGTCTGAAAATCCTGACCTCTGTGGTGGTGAGAAGGGTCTCCATCTGTGCAAGTGGATATTGTTGGTCATGTAGTCTCTAGACACTCCATATCTGCAACATGAGGGCCTCGAGACATAATCTCCTCAGTTATCACACAATATGGGGATAACAAGTTACAAAGATGATTACAAGATCTTATGCACATTTGCCTCTACATCACAAGTTCCAATTTGTGTCACAATCTAGCACCAATAATGAAATAGTTCTTCTTCTCCACATAATTTATAGAAAAGTGACATCCATAAGTTCTTTTCCTATCATCTCATTGTTAAATTATTTTCATTTTTAGTTCCCTTAGAATTTATGTAAATGTTTGATTGATGTTTACTCAACAGTTCCTTTGTGGATATGCTCAAGAATAACATGATGATTTGGCTGCCTTCTTCAGAGTATACAACCCAAGTTCAAATTTGTGTCACAAGATAACACCAATAATGAAATAGTTCTTGTTCTTCACATAGTTTATAGGAAAGTGACATTCATAAGATCTTTTCCTGTCATCTCATTGTTAAACTATTTTCATTTTTAGTTCCCTTAGAATTTATGTAAATGTTTGATTAATATTTACTCAACAGATCCTTTGTGTATATGCTCAAGAATAACATGATTATTTGGCTTCCTTCTTCAGGGTATACAACATGTTGCCTAGAATAAAATAAAATATCCAGAAACAAGGGCATTCATCGAAAAATATTTGGTTCCAGCACCCCAGAGATTGCCAGTACCAGACTAGGAGACAAGAAAGAAGAATTTATTGTTTTGGAAGAGGGGGGCACCGGTGGAAATGATAAGATATCATCATTTTGTAATGATGTCAATGTTGTTTCATGTCCTTCCTCTGAATATTCATCTGTACATATTGATTGAGAGTACCAAATTCCACCTGGTTCTGAAACAGAGAAAATTGGTTCTAAAGAATTGAAGACAATGATACATCTCTTGTTGTTGAAAATGAAATGATCGAGCAACTTGATCTTTCTGATCAAGACGTGACATAAATAGTTGACTTGATCAACACCTTCATTACAAAATTGGTACCTAGATGCAAGCCCGCTGATGAAACCATTGGAGTAAATGAAGAACTGGTACTTGGATGGAAGCCCACTGATGAAACCATTGGTGTAAATAAAGATCACGCTGACAATGTTCTTGATGAGAATTCCTTGCATGAAATGGGGGGCGATGCCTTGGATGTCTTGAAGTGTGCTAGGGATATGTTGGTAGGTGTATCATATCCACACAAAAGTGTTAAATGTTAGAATTTTTTTAAGGGTTTTATGCTCTTGATAATACGATTAATTTTCCCATAAAAATCTATCCTCGAATGTTGTTCTGAATATTTGTTGGCGCATATTCACCTTCTAAAGGCAATGTGTCTTGAGTATGTTGGTTACATTGCCCTGCTACTACACAAAGTTGAAATAATGTGTGATTTAGACACTTGAGCATTTCATTGTTGGTTTTTCTTGGTACACAAATTCGGCGGCCAATATCCAGCCTGCTACGTAGTATGTGGATTATAGACCATCGGATCTGAATTGCTTTCAGATCCGATGGTCTATAATCCACTTGCTACACATCATTGAATGTTGCGTAGTAGGCTGGATATTGCTTGCCCACAAATTATGGGTAATATTGGAGTATACAAACATATACTAGATGTGTATTTAGCTAAATCCATGCAACAAGAAGCCCAGCGACCTGAGTGTAAGGCCAAAACGTCATCATTAATTCGACACTATTTCAACATTTTATTTACTGTTTAAACTGCAGAATTGTAAGGTCCATCTTATGTGGATAATATATGCTCAATACACTTAAGCAATCAATTGTTGGCTAGTGAATCACATGGTTTAAAAGGCTATATTCACGTGGATCTATCTTTATATCTGCTTTGATTTGATTTATACTCTACTGTCATGTAAGTTTAGTCCAAGTTTAAAGTGTTATGCGATCTAGAAACTGATGCATATGTTGATGTGATGGTGTAAATCTATCCTCCTTTATCATAGATCATTGTTCCCAGCATTTAACAATGCCATTTTCCATCATATTCCAGCCCCATCCCATCAGGAACTACGCTACCATGCAACACTTGTTAATTTTGTTTTCCTTAGAATCATAGTAAATTAAATGATTACAATTTATATATTTTAATTTTAAAAATTTTTAAAATTCAATGATGAGAAAACTTGGAGTATGATTGAAGTGTTGGGAAGTTTGAAACGGGAGCATGTGAATGCGTATGGGGTTCATCTGCATCTTATCTTTAATCATCAACGCCATCTATCTTAATCCTTGAAGACGAATGTGTGTGGGGTCCATCTGCATCATATATTTTATTTGAATGCCTGTGGGTTTTCAAAAACGTGTTGAAAATTGGATGGTCGATGTCGGTTACTAGGGTTCTTCATAAAAAGAATAAATTAACCATGCATAAACCACAGGGGAAGGTTTAATGTGTATATAGAGGTATAGCATTTCACATCAATCTTCCCCACAATTTCTCTGCACTTTTAAAACTCTAACTTGTATCCTCCTCTGCAAATTGTGTCCATAGTATTGACCATTACTACCTTCTATTTTTGTTTTCCACTTTGCAATGGCTGCCTCCACCTCCACCTCCACCTCAGATATTACGAATCCCAACAAAAAATCCTACTAAGTTTTCATAAACCATTGCGGGGTTGATGTGAAGGAAACCTTCGCTAGGTCTCTCTACCTTTTCCTTTTCAATAAAGGATTGACGTCTTTTCTCGACAGGGAGGATATGCAACAAGGATACCAAATTTCTTCCCAAATAGAAAGCGTGATTAGAACTGCCTCCGTTCATGTGGTGATTTTTCTCCTCAATAAGATGAATTAGATTGGTGCCTAAACAAGCTCCTCCTAATGTTAGAGTCAAATGCTCCCATAATTCCAGTGTTTTACCGTGTCAAGCCCGCTGAGGTTCAGTGGATGATGCAACTCTATGGAGAAGCCCTACAAACTTATGAAAGGAAGGGGTGATATGATCCCAACACTATTGAAAAATGGAGAAATGCACTTCATCAAGTTGCAAGAAACAACGGTTTCGAGTGGGATGCATGCAATGGGTGAGAACTCAACCTTCCCCATCGATATGGTTGTATTTTATATTGGATAAATATACATAGACATTTGTTTCTCACTAGGTCTACTTATTTTTATGAATAACTAGGGAGGAGTTGGTGCTAGAGCTGCTAGATAAGGTGGTTAAACGTCTGTCGGAAATGATGAGAAAGACAGACTTGTACGTGGTCGAATATTCAATAGGTTTGGATTGAAAACTGAAATATTTTGAAGATACAGTCATCTTGTAGCAACAACAAAGCAGGAAACCTCAGTTGTTGGGGATCATGGGGTTAGGTGGTGTAGGAAAGACGACGATGGTGAAATAATTCTTCAACAGGAAGAAAACAGATTATAATAGATGGGACGTGAGAGATCATGCAACTACTAGGTCTTTAAATTTGTTACAGAGTCAACTACTTAAGAGATTCACTGGATAGAAGCAAGTAAACATAAACAATGTTGATGAAGGTAAAGAAATGCTTACGGACCCTCTCAAATCTTGTAACGCATTAATAATCTTATATGATGTAGATGATGTGAAGTAGGTGAAGGCCCTTTTGCCTGTTCAAACTTGTGATCTCGATTCACAGAGCTTAATCTTGATTACATCTAGAGATAAGGGTGTTCTCAGAAGCTCAAAAGTTGAAAAATCATCAATTTATATGTTATTTGGGATTAATAGACAACACTCCTTAGAGATCTTCTTCTCCCATGCCTTTAGCCAAGCCTATCTACTCCCAGGGTTTGAAAGTCCGGTACATAAGTTCTTAGTCTGTTGCAAGGGATTTCCCTTATCTTTGAAAGTATTTGGGGCACTTTTTTATGATAAAGAAATATTTGAGTGGGAAGACAAATTGGAAAGTCTTCAACAAATACTTCCCAGTGAAATACATGAGACATTTATAATAAGTTATCGCTCACTCAATGAAGAGGAAAAAGAGATATTCTTAGACATTGCATGCTTCTTCATAAATCAAAACAGAGATGCGACAATAAGCCTATGGAACGGATCAGGCTGGAGAGCAAAGCGGGGTTTTCTAAATCTACAGGAAAAATCTCTTGTCAAAGTGGATGACCACCTAAGAGACTTGGGTAGACAGGTTGCCGCGTCAATATAGTGGCCATGATGAAGATGATCTATTTGGCATTATTGATATTGAAAATGTTATTTTGGAACACATTTCGAGGAGGTTGCAAATGACTCATATCGAAGGTTCTCTCTTGGAGCACATTTTGATGAAGGTGAAGTTACCAAATCTATTATGGTTCCACTGGGAAAAATGTCCCCATTCTTCGCTGCCTTCCTGGGTTCCAATTAAGAATTTAAGGGTTCTACAAGTGTCCCATAACAGATTAAACACAATGTCGTTCGGGGAAGGCGAACCTCATGAAAATAAAAAATTGTTGTGTTAACGTTAGTATGGTTAGTAGTTATTACTGTCACACAACATTTGTGTCCCAAAGGAATTAAGGTTATGTAGATGAGATTCGTGATCTTTTTTAAGGCTGTAACCAGTGAACATTTTTCTTTTGCAGGCACCTCTGTTGTTGCTAGAATCATTGGAGGAGTTGCGGGCATATGATTGTAACCAGTTGAAGAGAATAAGGGTGTTGGCTCAGGCCACAAAGATTATATCCCTAGATGTTTCCTAGTGCTCTAAGTTAGAAGAGATGCCAAGTATGGAAATATTCGTATCTTTGGAGGAGTTGCAGGCAAACAGATGTTGGAAACTAAAGAGAGTTCGGGGGTTGGTGCAAGCAACAAAGTGTAGATCCCTAGATGTTTCTAGGTGCTCTAAGTTAGAAGAGCTGCCAAGTATGGAAATATTCATATATTTGGAGGAGTTGCGGGAAAACGAATGTTGGAAGCTGAAGAGCGTTTGGGGGTTGACGAAAGCAACAAAGCTTAGATCCCTAGATGTTTCTGGGTGCCCTGAGTTAGAAGAGATGCCAAGTATGGAAATATTTGTATCTTTGGAGGAGTTGCGGGTAAATGTATGTCGAAAACTGAAGAGTGTTCGACGTAAGAAACAAATCTTAGATCTCCTAGATGTTTCTTGGTGCTATGAGTTAGAAGAGCTGCCAAGTATGGAAACATTGGTATCTTTGGAGGAGTTATGGATGTTTGGATGTGGGAAGTTGAAGAGTTGTGGATTTTTGGATGTGGGAAGCTGAACATCATTCGGGGTTCGACGCAATCAACAAAGCTTAGATCCCTAGATGTTTATGGGCTGCTCTAAGTTAGAAGAGCTTCCAAGTATGGAAATATTGGTATCTTTGGAGGATTTGCAGGCAAACGAATGTAGGAAACAGAAGGGCATACAAGGGAAAGAAACAAAGCTTAAATTCATAGATGTTTATGGGTGCTCTGAGTTAGAAAAGCTGCCAAGTATGGAAATATTGGTGTCTTTGGAGGAGTTGTGGGCAAACAGATGTTGGAAGTTGAAGGGCATATGGGGGTGGGCGCAGGGAAAAAAGATTAGATTCCTACACGTTTCTACGTGCTCTGTTGTGTTAGAAGATCTGCAAAGTATGGAAACATTGATATATTTGGAGGACTTGCAGATGGTCGAATGTGTGAATTTGAAGAGCATAAGGGGTTTGGCGCATGAAACAAAGCTTTGAAAGCTAAGTGCTCTTTTTTTCTTTAAGTTAGAAGAGGTGGAAGGTGTAGAACATTGTGAGTCGTTGGAGGTGCTTGATATCCTTGGATGTCCCAACATATAGTGGTTGCGCGAGAAGTGGAGCAACACAGTCGTGAGGTTGTAAGGTTACATGAAGAATAACCTACATTAAATTTTTGAATTATTATTAAAAAAAAAAAAAGTGGATATTTGGTATTTCATCCGCGCTCATTACTTTTGTCCAAAGACATCATTAATAATTTAAGTGTTATCCATGCCTCTAAAATTTTGTATTTGATATTTGATATTCCATCTGTAGTCATGAATCTGGTTCAAAGACATCATTAATAATGGCAAATTTTATAAAAACCATTTTTTCAA
>ML781280.1:1597185-1608168 GCA_009831015.1 Picea engelmannii | reverse complement strand
TTAGATGATGTAGACCATGTGGATCAGGTCAAGGCACTTTTGCCTGTTCAAACTCATGATCTCGATTCACGGAGCTTAATATTGATTACATCTAGAGATAAGGGTGTTCTCAGAAGCTCAAAAGTTGACGAATCATCAATTTATACGCTAACTGGGCTGAATGAACAGCACTCCCTCGAGCTCTTCTGCTCCCATGCCTTTAGCCAAGCCTATCCGCTCGCTGGGTTTGAGCGGCTCGTAGATAATTTCTTACACTGTTGCAAGGGATTGCCCTTGTCTTTGAAAGTATTTGGGGCACTTCTTTATAGTAAAGATATATCTCAGTGGAAAGACGAATTGGAGAGTCTTCAACAAATACTTCCGAGTGATATACACGAGACATTAATAATAAGTTATCGCTCACTCAATAAAGAGGAAAAAGAGATATTCTTAGACATAGCATGCTTCTTCATAAATCAAAACAGAGATGCTGCAATAAGCACATGGAACGGATCGGGCTGGAGAGCAAAGCGGGGTTTTCTAAATCTACAGGACAAATCTCTTGTGGAAGTGGACGGCAAGAATTGTATACATATGCACGACCACCTAAGAGACTTGGGAAGACAGGTTGCCGCGTCTTCCTCGCCGCTTCGTCTTTGGCGGACAAAGAACGTCATTGAGGATTTGTTACACCAATCATCTGTAAGTGTTCAGTCATTCAGTTCTTTATAGATTATTCAATAAAAGTCTGGATCAATTTACTGATCATTTTTCAACCATGGACAGGATATAACCGTACGGGGAATTCGGATGGCTCATGGTGAATATAGTGGCTATGATGAAGATGATCTATTGGGCGTTATTGATACTGAAAATGCTGTTTTGGAACGCATTTTGAGGAGGTTGCAAATTCTTCATATTGAAGGTTCTCTGTTGGAGCGCATTTTGATGAAGGTGAAGTTACCAAATCTATTATGGTTCCACTGGGAGGAATGTCCCCATTCTTCCCTGCCTGCTTGGGTTCCAATTAAAAATTTGAGGGTTCTACAAGTGTCCCATAGCAGATTAAACACAATGTCGTTCGGGGAAGGCGAACCTCAGGTAAATAGAAATTTGCTGTGTTAACGTTTCAGTAGCTATTACTGTCGCACCACATTGGTGTCCCGAAGGAATTAAGGTTATGCAGATGAGAGTCATGATCTTTCTTAAGGCTGTAACGAGTGAACATTTTGCTTTTGCAGGCACCTCTGCAGTTGCCGGAATCGTTGGAGGAGTTGCGGGCATACGATTGTAACCAGCTGAAGAGCAGAAGGGGGTTGGCGCAAGCTCAGGCCACACAGCTTAGATGGCTAGATGTTTCTTGGTGCTCTTAGTTAGAAGAGCTGCCGAGTATGGACATATTTGTATCTTTGGAGGAGTTGAGGGCAAATCATTGTCCGAAACTGAGGAGCATTAGGGGGTCGGCGCAAGCAACAAAGCTTAGATCGCTAGATGTTTCTTGGTGCTCTGAGTTAGAAGAGCTGCCGAGTATGGACATATTTGTATCTTTGGAGGAGTTGAGGGCAAATCATTATCCGAAACTGAGGAGCATTAGGGGGTCGGCGCAAGCAACAAAGCTTAGATCGCTAGATGTTTCTTGTTGTTTTGAGTTAGAAGAGCTGCCGAGTATGGACATCTTTGTATCTTTGGAGGAGTTGAGGGCAAATGCTTGTCAAAAACTGAAGAGCATTCGGGGGTCGGCGCAAGCAACAAAGCTTAGAACGCTAGATGTTACTGAGTGCCATGAGTTAGAAGAGCTGCCAAGTATGGAAATATTGGTATCTTTGGAGGAGTTGAGGGCAAAGGATTGTCCGAAACTAAAGAGCATTCGGGGGTCGGCGCAAGCAACAAAGCTTATAGCCCTAGATGTTTCTGGGTGCTCTGAGTTAGAAGAGCTGCCAAGTATGGAAATATTGGTATCTTTGGAGGAGTTGCTTGCAAAAGGATGTCGGAAACTGAAGGCCATTCGGGGGTCGGCGCAAGCAACAAAGCTTAGATTTCTACGAGTTTGTGGGTGCTCTGAGTTAGAAGAGCTGCCAAGTATGGAAACATTGGTATCTTTGGAGGTTTTGTTGGCAAACAAATGTGGGAAACTAAAGGGCATACGGGGGCAAGCAACAAAGCTTAGATCCCTAGAGGTTTCTGGGTGCTTTGAGTTAGAAGAGCTGCCAAGTATGGACGGATGTGTGAATCTGAAGAGCATAAAGGGGTTGGCGCAGGCATCAAAGCTTCGGAAGCTGAGTGCTCGTTTTTGCTTGAAGTTAAAAGAGTTGGAAGGTGTAGAACATTGTGAGTCGTTGGAGGTGCTTGATATCTTTGGATGTCCCAACTTACAGTGGTTGCGGGAGGCAGTGGAACAGCACAGTCGTGAGGTTGTAAGGTTACATGGAGAATAACCTACATTAAATTTTTGAAATGTTCAGAATTATTATTTAAAAAAAAGAGTGGAGAATAACCTACATTAAATTTTTGAAATGTTCAGAATTATTATTTTAAAAAAAGAGTGGATATTTGATATTTCATCCGCGTTCATAACTCTTGTTCAAAGACATGGCTACGACTCATCACTTCAATAAGCTTAAATATAGAAATCAATTTCGAATAAAATGTGAAAAGAAAGAAATAAATTTCTTAGCATTATCGTTATCAATATATTGTTTATGATTTTATATTATGAATTAAATGTTCATTGTATTATTTTTTCATTTATTTACCTATTTGATATTGATGATATCATATTGTTCTTTCCAATTTTGAAAGGACAATGAGATAAGCAAATTTATTGTGAAAGGACAATGAGATGAGAAAATTTATTTTGTAATGTTATAATTGAATTAATTTATATTAATATTAATATCATATCATTAATAATTATATTAATGTATTAATAATTATATTAATGTATTGATAAGTATATATTTAATATATATTTTAGAAAAATAATTATATTAATGTATTAATAATTATATTAATGTATTGATAAGTATATATTTAATATATATTTTAGAAAAAAAACATTATCAATGTATGAAATGTAGATATATTAATACTATTAATGTGGTTGTGGTTAGTAAGATGGGTATAAACATATTAATATTATTAATGTGGTGGTTGTTAGTAAAATAAGGTATAATGATATGTAAATGTTTTTAATTATTAATGCTACCTATCATATATTAATATGAACTAATATTTTCATTCACTACTAAGTTATTGTTGATTATCATATATGATTATATTATGCTATAACTAGTATATCTCTCAAGATGTTGAGATTGGGGAAATGGTACAGTAAAGTGAATGTGAATGGTTATATTGTCCAAAGAATGGAGGCGTGTTTTCTTGGATGGTCCATGAGTAACCAATAAAGGAACTCTTTAACATGTTCCATGTGTTTCTTATGGTGTTGGCTAAACGTTCTACCTTTTGGGTTTTTTGGCCGGAATTCGATGATGTAAATTTGAACAAAATCGCTATTTTTTGTTGTTTAAATTGCATTTTTTGATGCATAAATGGGTTTAACGTGCTAAAAAACCCCTGAGACAGTTGGATTATATATACAAACTTAGCCACTCAAATCTGCAGATCCAACCATTCCTCACCGGATTTTAGGCAAAATCAAATGGAAAAAGTCGTTGAAAAACAACCAAAAGGTACAACGTTTAGACTATGTTGTTTCTTATTCATTTGTATGTGGATGTTAGTAAAGGATTTCAGGCAAAATCAAACGGAAAAAGTAGTCGAAGAACAACCAAAAGGTAGAACGTTTAGACTACGCCGTTTCTTATTCATTTGTATTTGGATGTTAGTAAAGGATTTCAGACAAAATCAAACGGAACAAGTCGTCTGAAAACAACCAAAAGGTAGAACGCTTAGACTACGTTGTTTCTTATTCATTTGTATGTGGATGTTAGTAATGCATTTGGTTCCAATCAAAAGGAAGTTTCTGTGGATGTTAGTAATGCATTTATTACCAATCAAAAGGAAGTTTCATTTAATCATTAATGGATATCTGGTGGGAGGAAATGATGGGGAGGTGGGGATATGGAAAGGGAATCTCTTGAGAACTAGTGGATTATGAGGGAATTGAAACTCATTGTTGTATCTTTGGATATTGTTGTGAGTAGTTGATACAACTCAATTAGAGGTAAAAAAATATTGGGTCATATGAAATCCATAGGTTGCATTGCACAAAAGTAAAAAAGGTATTCCTTGCATGTGTAGGTGTTAGGTTCTCGTTGTTATATGCAAACATTGAACATCGAGTTGCCTCGTTTCAAAGAAGAAATATCCATTCAACAAGCTTTTAGCACATTCGTCTTTGCTTTGAAAGCATAAAACCTCTATAAAACATCACTATCCTTTGATTAGTTGTAGAAATCAAAGAACACTCTATAGCCTTTGGTTTTTCTTTTTACTCTATTAGGGATTTGATTGTTCATGCCAACCTATTGAGATTAGTAGAATTTTTGTAGTATGTGAATATATCATGTTTATTTCTAGTTGTGGCACCTCACTTAAACAACGTGGTGACCAGAACCAAGAGGGATGTGAGACAATAAGGTGCCATGAGCAATGACCTAGACAACTTGGTTGACAACTTCAATAGGGATGTGAGAATGACAAATTCAATAGGGATGTGAGAAGACAAGGCCTCATGGGCAGTGGCCTAAAGAGTGAGGTGAGCAAAGTGAAGAGGAATGTGAGTGGCCTAAAAAGCGAGGTGAGCAAAGTGGAGAGGGATGTGAGAGGATAAGGCCTCATGGGTTCTCTAAAATTAATTGAACATCAGTGAGTTTCATTCTTTCTTTTATTCTCACTGTGTGTTTTGGTGCCTCTTATAGATCTCGTCTTGTTAAAATTGTAGCAATTTACAAGTTGAATTTGTGAACATAAGCTTTGAAGAGCAGAGGTGAAATATTGAATAGTGAGAAAGTTGTGACATTCTTGGTTCGAGTCTTTGCCCACTCATTGTTTTTGATGTCCAAACAAAATATGGAAATGGATGAACTAACATATGGCTTGGCATTTATGTGTCATACACATCATCCAAAATATGGAAATGAATGAACTAACATATGTCTTTCCATTTATGTGCCATCCACATTATTTGGACTCTTCAACATAAATATTATTTACATGGTCGTTTTGCATGGCCTCCAAATTGTGTATGTCAATACACCTGACACATTGTATTACAACTACCAAGTGTGTCCCACTACTTCCACCACAATACATCCTACACATTATATTGCAAATACGAAGTGTCAAAATTGTATAAGCTATAGGCAATAGATGTGTGGTATGTAGAGTGGACTCTAGATCTCATAATGAAGGATGAACCTTCACCCTATCTTAGAACACTCCTGAAAACACCTAGAAGAAAAGAAAAAAAATGTATAATTTTCATTGAAGAACTGTTGTTGCTAAGTGCAATAGAATTCAATCAATGTTTGGTGTATGGATGAGCTTGAAGTCACCGTGTTGGAAGTTGAAGATTTGACTGCTAGTACCCATGTGAAGCTTACTCTTGACATGAATTTCTAATATGTTGCTACATGTGTGTATTTTTCTTTTCTTTTCTTATGATTGCATTTGAAATACAAACATCATAATTTGAAATTTAAGTGGACGAATGAAAGCAAATTCAAAGGACGAGTGGATGTTGTAACTATGGAAGGAAGAGATGTGTCTCATTGTGGGTAATTAATATATGGAAGTGGATGAAGAATCATAGATTATGCATGGGTGGTTCAGATTATTTTAGTTATAAGTTAAAATGGTTTTTCCCATATACCATTTATGTTTTATGGACGCTCATTTGGGCCACATGCATTTATGCGTAATGGATTCTCATTTGGAACCAAGTTACTGAAAGAGAAGCTAAATCATGTTGGAGATTGGATTAAAGACTCTTGAATAAGTATGTGGTAAAAACACATTTAGAGGTAGTGCTAATTATTGTAGCATTGGGGTTTTGCTAATTTTCTTTGACTTTGAGTATGTTGATCATCCAGAGTCATGATTGAGAATGCCATGGAAATCAAAATTAAGAAGTCATTGGAGGACAAGTAAAACAACTTAAGGTTGAGGCAATTCAATAATAGATTTAGTTTCCTTGTTGATCCCTCATGAGAATACATCTGAATGTAATTTCTAGTAAACAACGTTGACAAATGATAACCAAGTATTATGCAATAATAATGTTAATCCCATTTTCATAATGGAAGGCCACAAGGAACCAAATGCCAGGGAGATACCGACGCATGACAACATAGATAAATACGATAATTCATGACGTAAAAGCAAACAAAAGTTTTAATAGAATGCTTAAATGTTATTTGAAAATTTGAAATGTCAAAATAAATTGAAGTTTGTTGATTGTTAAAATCTGAAAGAAAGAATACTACTACAACAAAATTACCACTAATACTTTCTAATTGATAACAAAAAACCAATAAAATTTGTTATCCCCATTAATTAAAAAATCTAAAACCTATTTTCTCTTTATTGTTATTTCTCTTCACACTGTTACTACTATGCATAATATACTAATATGTAATTCTCCATTGCTTTCTTTTCTCTTCGCAATGTTAGTGCCATGCATAATATACTAATATGTTATTTTCCATTTCTTTCTTCAACTCTATAAAGTAATAAATTGTAGTTCACTGCTTTTTCACCTCATTGGGTTTTCCTTTTTTCATTTTTTAATGAGAACTTGATACTATATGTATATTCTTCCTAGTGTAACATAGGACAAAACAACTCCTCCAATAAATTCCAAAATATAATCAAGTCACTATTCTACAATTCAAAACTCCCTTTTTACTTTTTGGATGCATGGCTAATCCTATGTCCATTTTCTTTCTCATCCTACCAATTTGACCCCCATTGCTATGTTGGAAACTGCTCCATGCTCTTATCATGGCCACATCTAAAACCCTTAGATTGAAAACAAATATTGCATTAAAACCTTAAAAAAAATTGGAAGAAAACACAGAGATATGTGAATGAAAAGGAGAAGAAATGGATGCATTCCGACTCTCTCATTGACTTGTGTGGCATCACCTCGATGTATTTGAGCCATGCTTGCTGCAAACAAAATACATTCATTGATATTATATGCTGCGGTTGATAAAGGCATGACTACTAAACCCTTCTGAAACTCTGTTTACACATTGCACATAAACACAAATTAAAATAATTAAAAAAGGTTTACCAAAACTGAATACTTGTAAATAGTATTACAACCAACGAGTAGTAAATCGTCCCTTCCTCAACTACATCGTAAAATCTTCTTGCAACTACTCTCTGGCCATACACATTCAAAACACAAATGGATTTGGATTCCACTGGTGGTAGTGTTGTTGCGTGAGAAGAAGAGGATAAGAGATGAAAGAAGGCGTGATGAAGACGATGTACTAGTGGGTAGGTGGAACAAGACTTTGGAGAAAGACTAGACATATGGCGAATGTTGTTATATATATATATATATATATATATATATATATATATCAACAAGTAGTGGAGTTCCAAAAAATTAAAATCAGTGAGGTATTTTCTCTGAACCCCATCACTCCTCTCTCGTTAACACATTTCATCCTCGAGAAGCTCAAAGCGTCAAGGGAGATTGTAAGTCCCTTCTATTTGCTCATTCTTAATTAGATTTGAGGTAGTAGATTTTTTTCTCTATTATTATCGATGGTTAGATGCCTGCTTGGGTTGATTGTTATTTTTCATGGTTTCTAATATCGAGAGAACCCCAATATAAGTGAACAAATACTGTCAATATGTTCCAAACAATTTATTACAACATTTTTATTCAATTGGAACTCTAGTTTGAAGTAGAAACATCAATGGCTTGGAGTTGAATTCAGGTGATGAGTAGTTTAATCTTTACATCCAGAATTGTTTTTTGGTTATAAGCTTGTATCATCGTGGTTAGTCAAAGACCCGAGAAGGCATTTATCGGATTTGTTATGGTGGATCAAATGCCATTTTTATTGTATATTTTTATGCCACTTCTATATAGGCTACAATGCCTTTTAAATGTAGCATGCATGCCATTAGTAGTAGATGATAGGTGAGAGTTCTCTCTCTCTCTCTCTTTCTCTCTTTTATTCACATTCTCATTTTTCTTTCAAAGTGTTGTAGTACCTAAGAAGTATAATTTCCATTCTTGATTTGAATAGAAAATTCAATGCTTTTCTTAGGAGATAAAAAAAATGGTTGGTTTGTATATTGCCAACTTCAAAACAAATTGAGCTACAAGCCTTGGGACCATACTTGAGGCACATCTCTTCTTCTTCCTAGACTGCACAAGTCTTCGAAACATAAAAGGTATATCTCCTCCTCTTAGAGTGTAGAGTGCACCTTGTTCCTTTCATTGTAATTGTGAAGAAATTTGCAATGTAACATTACAAAGTAGTAAGTGTTTAATAATCAAGAAAACACCTTGTAAAAGACATAATATTTTCAAGATGGTCATCCTTAATAGTCAGGTGCCTTGTAAAAGAAAACAAACCCAAGTTTTTTGGCTAAAGGTATGGAAGAAGATGGTTTAGTCTTCAACTAGAGTGCTCCTTGTTTCTTTCATTTTAATAAAAACTTATAATAATTTTACTCTGTGAAAAAAATTGTAATGTAACATTACGAACTAGTAAGTAGTTAATAACAAAGAAAAAGCCTTGTAAAAGACATAATATTTTCAAGATGGCCATCCTCAACATTGAGGTATCTTGTAAAAGAAAACAAACCCAAGTATTTTTTGGCTAAATGTATGCAAGAAGATGGTTTAGTATTCAACTATAGATGGTTTATTTTTTTTTAGTACTACTAGAATTTATGTAATCGACTCAAATCCCCTCATCTCCTTAGCATAATCCCAAGAAAACTATAGAGAGATCTCACAACAAGGTTGCGTTGTCAAAGAAAAGGACTGATAGGAGTTATGATCAGCGATTATCAAGTTATTGTCAAAAAGGCCTTCCTTGAAGTGTCTTTATTTTTTGTTACATGTATTTATTTTTTATATGTATTTTCTCTTTTTGCTATTGGAAATATGTCCAATTAGTATAGTAGAGTGTTTGAGCTTCCATCCAAAACAAGTTTTTGAAAACAATGGAAAAAAAATCCTCCCATCCATAAAGAATCTAGAGTTATTAAGACTAATGCATCTAGAAGGTGAACACAATTCCTATCCATTTCTTTGTAAAAAAAATCCCATCCATTTCTTTTTCAAAATTTTAATAAATTTGAAGGTTTTCTTTAAAATTTGAATTACATATGCTCAAATAACAAGAAAAAAGTTATTAGACTACTTGGCCAAATGTTGTTCTAATTCCATTGATATCAAGCTTGTAATGAGGTGCCAAGCCTAGCTAGACCTAGGACCATTAAATATAGTTTCTTGGATAATTACAAAAAATGGATAAATTATTCTTCCACTTATTTATTTATATATATCACTACTAACCATTTTAAATATAATCTTTTGGCCCAAATCATTATGTATATAAAATATTTTCCAACATGGTAAAGTCTTTGAAAAAAATGTTGTATAAAGCAACTAAACATTCTATTTAATAAGATGAATCAATTATTAAATAATTCATTTTATTTATTTAATTACTTATATAAAGATTTTAAATATGGATTTTAGTTTTTAAATTTTAAATAGAGTTAGGTGAATATGAATAAACACTTAAAACATTTTTAATCCCAAAAGATTGATGAATTACTACAAAATCCATACAAGATCCAACGATTTCCAAACTCATAACCACTTCCATTGAGATGTTATTGCTAGGGACAATCTCCACATCCCAAATCACTTTGGCTATCCCCAAGACACATAGAAAACCCTAGTCGATTAAGATGTTGATTATATTGTGACTAACAATTTAACTACCCTTATATATAATCCAAATTTTTATACGAGTTAATGATGGATAAATTGCTAAACATTTACAACACTTTAATCTAAAAAAATGGATCAATCTCTCTCTCTCTCTCTCTCTCTCTCTCTCTCTCTCTCTCTCTCTCTCTATATATATATATATATATATATATATATATATATAATCCAAATTTTTATAAGAATTAATGATGGATAAATTGTTAAACATTTACAACACTTTAATCTAAAAAAATGGATCAATTTCTACATCAATTATTACAAATTCCATATAAGATTATCCAACAATCTCCATGCTAGTAACCATTTTTGTTTGAGATGACACAATGATGGAATCCAACCT
Organism: Picea engelmannii; assembly: GCA_009831015.1. Classification (NCBI taxonomy): domain Eukaryota; kingdom Viridiplantae; phylum Streptophyta; class Pinopsida; order Pinales; family Pinaceae; genus Picea; species Picea engelmannii. The sequence continues at coordinate 1,597,888 of ML781280.1, read as the reverse complement.
ACATAATTTTTGACATGAAGTACCATTTTTCATATCTAGGTATGGGATATGGAGGTACATGGATATCAAATAAGAATTCAATTAAAAAATTTAAAAACACAAATTGAAATTTCATAGTTTAGATTTTTAATCAAATAATCATATCATAATATCCTGCATCAATTAAAAAAAAACATATCTTAAAAAAAGTCTATGGTACTCTTAAATCCTACTACAATGGTATTGATGAATCAATTTCACTAAGAGAACGTTTTGCTTCATGCTCCACACAATATTATTTATTATTATTATACCCCTTTTTCATTTTATTCCATTTAAAAGGTTGAGAATTACTAATAACATTTGGTAAGATCAAATAGAAGGCCATTATTTTATTTATATCATAGGTTCTTTGAACTATCATGCATTTATAAATCACTTAGGCTGTGAAATGTTACTTAAAAGTCATACCTATGAGAGCATGCAACCTATTAGTATGGAAGTTCCTTGCTACATATGTGTTGTGTTGGGTGTAGTCTGTGTCATCATCATTTTAATTGTCGCATTTTCTCTTTTATTCTTGTGGTGTGTTATTGGAAAGGATTTGCAGAAGTTGTTCTCATTCAATAACCTGGTTATGATTAGAAGTGTAAGTCTTAAATTTTCTCAATAGAAGTAATTGTGGAGTATTGTTGGATACACCGACCACATTGAGAGGTGGGGG
>ML781280.1:1578818-1592531 GCA_009831015.1 Picea engelmannii | reverse complement strand
GGATTGATCCAGGTGGATATTGGGGGCCACCCACCTTTTCCAAATGGCTCAAAACAGTTTTCTGGCCATTTTGGCAATTTACTATTTTTAGCAGGTTTTCACTTCCGGGGCCATTTTGAGGGCCTAAATGAAGTTTTTTTTGAGATTGAGGTTCTCAAAGATAGTTGAATGCAGCCCTCAAAATGAATCTCCTCGACTATACCTTTCCAACGAGCTATCACACGCCTAAAACGGAGATCGTATGCAAAAGTTACGACCCCGGGAAGTTGATGCACCAACTTACCCAAACGGGGCCCACATGACTTTTGACGCTTCATCTCCTAGGGTTAGGTTTTTGGATGTCTAGGACTTTTGGCATTCCCGATTATTGTAAAAAGGCCTCCAGAACCTCATTGTAACCATCTTCTTGCGAATGCGAGTAGCGGTCACATCTCTTCTCAGAGATAAGCTGCCACCATTCTAGCGAGTCTTTCACTTTGTATTTTTACAGTCTCTGTACATTTTTTTGATTAATAGAGACCGTGTATTACTGTATATCTGTGTTTATGGTTTCATCTCTGATACATTTCTGTTATATTATTGAATATCTGCAATAGCTCTGTGCATTTCTTTATTATATCTCCGCTCTCATTTCGTGCCGAAAATAATCCGGATCAAAGATCCAGGGTCTTCATCTCCACTACTCTATAGTACAAATCTAACCATGCGAATACATGTGCTGAAGTCGAACAAGGTAGAAACCACTTGATTATTGGTCATTAATGTATACCGTTAACAAGTGTGAGGGAAATTACCGTTGATGTCAATGAATCCCAAGGTACACTAGTACAATCCAATGAATGTGAATCAATGAGCTGAGGTCGAACACTTGGCGGAATCTCCCGATCAGGGGTCAATAATGAAAACACACTGTCGAAAGCGAGGAAACCTGCCATTGAGGCATGCAAGTTCCAAGGTACCAATTAGTTTCTAAGTCTAATTCCTGGATAATGAGTTGAAGTCGACAAGAAAATAATCGTCATAGGAGGGCCTTAATGTATCCTCCATCAATGACATGAAACAGGTAACAAGATTTGAAGTAGATTAGAGTAACAAGTGATTTATGACTGACTCAGGGATGGCCGATGCAATAAGAGTTTTAAGGACTGCAGAAATGGACAACGCAATAGAAGGATTTCCGGGTTGAACTTCTCTTTGAACATATTGATGACACGATAATTGTCTTGGAAACATTGACTCAACAACAAGGATCACAGACCAATTTGTAATATTATAAAGGAGTATGATCAAGAGACAAGTGGATTTTCCAACTTAGACACAAGGCGAGTGAAAGGGTGTCATGTTTGTTGGCCCTTGACCAAGTTTTGAAGAACACTTGGTCAGATTTGACCATTTTTGGGACTTCGACAGCTCGTCAAAGATGGAGCGCAATGTGAAGTGGAAATTAAGGGAGCTAGACCTATTTTTGTGTCCCTTTAGGGTTTTGGGTTAATGTAACAGGAAAGGGATGTTGGCCAGTGGTTTACCCACACTTAGGCCCATTTTTGTAATCTATAAATAGATACTTAGGAAATAGGAGGAGAGGGGTACATCTATGTGATGTATAGCTAAAGGCTTAGTGCTAGTAACTGGATCTGTGTGATCAGATGTATATAGTAAGTGCTCTATGCATGATTGTAAGAAGCCTGCAGAGCTTAGTGCAAGTTGTTGTAGTTTTGTGCTAAAGTGCAAGGAACAAGAATCTAGCGAGCTATGCAGATCTTCTGTCCTGTGCGAAGTAAGGATTATTGAAGCTCTATTCTGTAACTGCTTGGCCGAGATAATAAAGAAGAAGACTTTGTGGATGTAGCCCCAGGGTGGGGGTGAACCACGGTAACTTTGTGTGTTGTGCTATGTGCTTCGATCTGATGCTACATGCCTTGATGTGTTTAGATAGATCTAGTTATGCTTTGTGCTTATGAGATATGAATGAATGTTAGATATGATATCTAAAATACTTAGTGCTTGATTTGTCGAATCTAATCTATCTTTTCATGGCTAAGTGTTGAAACATCTTAGATCTAAGTGCATACTGCAATGCTCTGTGCCATCTGAGAAGTACCATAAGGATTGAATATTGATGGATAATCTATACTAGGTAATTGTTAAGCAATATAATCACATATTTGTGTCCCAGCTAAGGTTGCAGACATCTGAGTCCTGCAACCACCCCTGCCTCTACCTGAGGTGAGACTTCATCTGCTTCGCAGGTTTTGTCAGAAGGGCTGGTAGTTAGGGTTTTGTTGGTGCACTCTTGAGAGTTGAACCTTGGGTCTGCCCCTGTGCCAACAAATGGTTCCGTTGCTGGGACATGAAGCTGTGATTGCTGGGAACTAAAGAAGAAGAAGCTTTTTGCAAAATAATCTCTGTGCGTAGATCTATTTCCCTAGTGTGTATCTTTTTACTTGACCTGTGAAGCTTTGTGTCAGGAATAAGGTCAGATCTGAAGAAAGGAAGATCAGATATGAAGAAAATAAGTGAGATCTAAACACTCTGTGCTCTAAGAAAAGTAAAAGTGGAAATTTCTGAAAGAAAGAGGTCAGATCTGTAAGCTCTGTGCTCTAATAAAGGTAAGAATAGTTCAAGTTTTAGATATGAAAGCTTTGTGCCCCGTGAAAGAAAATAAGTGAAATTTTTTATTTCTAAAAGTATGGATTTAGGTATGCTTGAAAGATTTTGTCCTAGCTTGAAAACTAGGCCATTGTTAGATAAAAGCAAGTTTGATATGAATAGATTAGATAAGTATACTGATAGATATGTTATACCTATGCATAGAATGAATTTTTGGACTAACCAATGGATGTAGGACCCTAGAAAGAAAATTTTGTAGGCTAACCATTATGATCCTAGCGCGCAGTACAAAAAAATTTGGGGATCATTGAAGAGAAAGAGAGGATTAACTCTTTGTTATAGTTGCAGAAGACCAGGACATCTTGCTAAGGAATGTCCTGGGAGAAACCCTAGTTGCCTCTGTTGTAAGGCTATGGACCATGAAGTACTAGATTGCCCTAGAATGATTGCTAGACTTTAAAAGCTAAATATGGAACAAGCAAACTATGAAGGAGATCAAGAGAATAAGATTATAGAAGAACCCTAGAAAGAATCAAAGATTATGTTACTAAAAAATGAAAGAAACCCTGGATGAACATAAAGATGCTAGTTTGTCATAAATCTTCAAAGAAAAGGAGAAAATCAAAGTAAGAATAGGAGACTTTGATATTGATTGTGCTCTAGATGAGGGAACACAGATGAACGTTATGACAGACAGTACTTGGGAAACCCTAGGAAGGCCTGCTCTGGTTCCTTCACTAGGAACCATCGGATTATTTAAAGGAAAAATGGTAACCCTATGTGGCAGGATTACCCAGATAGATATGAACACCCATGGAGCTTAGACAGAAGAAGAATTCAAATTTATTAAATTTATTGAGAACCCTGCCCCATTTCCAGCTTTGTTAGGCAAGATCTAGATTGAAAAAGACCAAATCCGGAGAAAAGAAGAAATGGAAGCTCTAGAACAGAAGAAGCAAGAACTCATGAAATTTATGACTAGAAGGATCTCCTACTTGATGGAAGAATAAGAGGACAGACCTAATCTATTAAACACTAGGGACTTGGATATCGAAGTTATAAGAGCATTAGAGGAATCATAGAAGACCGAGATACCTAATCCATATGATGAAGGAGTATTACCCTTGGATCTGAAAAAAGAATCTCAGTATCACGAAGTATCTATGACAAGAGCAGATGAAAATCATAATGGAAAAAGGATGATCAAAACGAAGCTCACTGGGAAAAAATATAGGAAGCTAAGAAAGAGGAAAGCCAAGATCGAAAAATTACAGAAGGTTCCAAAGGAAACTTTGTAGAAGGAAAAATCACAGGAATCGATCTTCGCCGGAATATCAGAACATCGACCTATGGCACTTCGCCATGGCGAAGCGATATAGCTGTTGGAAACTAATATAAATGTTCGAATGCCACTCCGAATAGGTCATAACACTTTTATGGCTCGCCACTAGACTGTTAGATCGCGCCATACATACAGAACATAAGTTAATGTAGCCTCATAACCGTTGTAAGCAGATCGTTGCTAAGTTTCCCTACTTAGTCCGTCGCACCATGCACTGAAAATACTTTTTGCTAAGTGATAATTTGAGCCTGAAACTTGAGATTACTTCACCCCATGATCATTGCCTTGCTTCCATACTATTCACTAGAGTCTTTGAATTCATTTTCACACCCGAGTTAGTAGACCCAAGATTGTATGTCAGACAAGCTCAGTGCTGCTGAGAAAGTAATTGAAGAAGTTTTGATTGACTTAATGGCTGAGAGAGTCATGTCAGAAAGAAGATTTTCCACCAGTCTCCAAGCATCATCCACGACAGGAGTACAGGCCTCCCCATCGACTGCTCGAGTAGGGACATCTTGAGCTGGCGCAGAAAGAAGAACTAAACACAAGGATGACATCGCAAATGCCAAGCTTATCCCACGCATTCTACCGAATTACTTACCACCTCTAAGTGGTGCCATCAATTGTGACATCATACCTCAAGAATTCGAGTACGCCTTGATCACCACGTACCTTCTGAAAGGGGTGCGCGCAGTCCGTCCTGATCAGGATAAGCTCGCAGCACTGAAATTCAGTGATTTTAACCTTGGAGATCATAAATATTACATCATGTTAGCTCCGCATAAGTACCTAACCAAAACCAAAGGAAAGAATTCTAAGATTTTCCCACAGTCATGGACCCAGAACCTCGTACAGTCCACACTACTTAATGTAATGAACATCCCACACTTCAGCAGACACCAGGAAGTCAACGCATGCATCAAGTTGTTACTGTCCTACTACCACGGAGGATATTTATGGCTGGACCGCTGCATCATGATAGATCCGACCTTGATCAATCAGATCATAAGACTTAGCATGCAAGGCCCTGACCCACATGAATTTTACCTAGGGAATACCTCAGTCTGAGCACTCGTACAATGGATAAAAGAAACTTATGGCGATGTTGAGAAGGGAATACGAGGCTACAAGGTAGCCCCTATCCAGAGTGGCGCAGTGCGCCTTACCTGTCAGCTAATCGCGGGCAAGATTGTTAACAAGAATAGACCAACACAGGTGACTGGATTCATCGTTGATCTCGCAGGGAAGTGCGTCGAGGGACTACAGATGAACTGGGCGTAGTATCTTGTAAACCAGTTAGAGCTTGATTTCCGAGAAGCACAAGACCAAGGGTACGAGTTCCACTTCAGTTGGTTGCTCATACTAATCGCTTTCATCACCTGGGAGCTACCAGAAGGTGCCACTTTTCCAGAGATTGAACCCTTCGAACCACTGGCTATGAAGTTCTGTACGCTATGGTACTCCAACGACATGAACAAGCAGTGGCAGTCCAATGCTGTCTTCCACACCTATTACAACCAATTGAAGAATGAAATCCAGTCTACACCGCGCATCACTCCAAACACACTTCATAGGTTTAGACCTTTGATAAAATTCAACGGGGACTGCCATTTTACCTATATCATAGCGCGCGTTGATGAACACAAACAACAGCTCCAATCATACTACAAGTTGATCGAAGAAGACTTGGAACAAATTACCAAGGAATGGTCGACGGACCTCCTTGTTCCAGTGGACCCTACAAAAATGTCCGATGTGGAAAGCCTTGAAGCTATGCTGGATACACCTGGACCAAGTAAGACTAAGAAGGATACTAAAGCTCAAGATGTCTGTAGCACATCTACGAAGACCCCTTCAATCTCAGCCGTGCAGGGAGGTGATGGTGAAGAACTAGGTGGGACAGGAGTCGAGAAAAACAAAGGCGAGGTTACTCCGCCTAGAGAGGAGGGGGATCCCTCCAAGAAAAGGAAGACTACCCCACTAAATCCCTCATCCAAAAAGAAAGATAAGGCCACCCGGACTACATTTAAGACCACCCTCACATTGGATGACATTGACTTTTTAGTCGCTGCGATGAATGATGCTTCAATAGAGATTGCAGAAAAGCAAGAAGCGAAGCAAGAGGAGCTCTTTAGCTGAATCAAGGGCGAACTCCAAAAATGCAGCAGGTACTCTATTCTAGCTGAACAACTTCTACTGCGCCCTTGATAGTTGAAATGGTAGGAACGGGTGATGAGCCCACCCAATTACATCAGATTGTCGATAAATTCGAAGCCCGCCTTTGACAAGCTCAAGAAGACACAGTGCAAGCCACCCAGGCTTTAACACAAGTACATAGTGCACTTATAGAACAACAAAGTAAGGCAGAACAGGAAATGATTTCCCTAAAAGCAAAGTGGGATGAGGCAAAAACAGCTAGCAGAACAACTTGAAGTACAAAAAAGGGTTCACAGAGCACTTCGCTCTGTTATGGTCATAGAAGTAAAGATTGAAGAACGTGTTCCATAGCAGGTGACACAACTCGAAGAAGTAATCCAACAACTTCAGCAGTGCATCACAGATCTGGAACTTCGTACTATGCCAGAGACTCCTTAAGAAATGAGAGATCTAAGGGAGGCAACTGCCCGGAGCGCAGTCGATCGATTAAAATCCTTTGCCTTAGAATACAAGCAACTATGCGCTAGAAGAATCCAAACTCTTGAGAACCTCGCAGAGAATACAGAGTTGCAGGCATTGGAGGTACAAATCCAAGAAGCAATGTAGCATGTAGACATGTTATAAGTGCAGATGAAGGCCTTGACCCCAGTCGAAAGAATGAAGAGGTTTGCAGAACAACGCACAACCCAACAACAGATACACACGCTACAAAGTAAAGTGATGGAAGTCTCCCAACGACTTCAACCAATCCAAGAAAAGGCATGCCAACTGTTCACCGAAGTTGAAAGCCAAGGAGCCAAGCTTGAACAAGTTGTTAGCACTGTAGAACAACACATGGAAGGGCCAGTAAATGACATAGTGATCTAGGAATTCACTGAGCAAGAGGTTGTCACACTGCAGTAGATCGAAGAAGCTCGAGCCAAGCTTGAGGTAGAGTTGACCAGACCAGAGTGACTCGGGACGAGTCATAGGTGAGTGTTGGGGGCCTGTTGGCCCTTGACCAAGTTTTGAAGAACATTTGGTCAGATTTGACCGTTTTTGGGACTTCGAAAGCTTGTCAAAGATGGAGCGCAACGCGAAGCGGAAATTAAGGGAGCTAGACCTATTTTTGGGTCCCTTTAGGGTTTTAGGTTAATGTAATGGGAAAGGGATGTCAGCCCATGGGTTTACCCATTCTTAGGCCCATTTTTGTAATCTATAAATAGATACTTAGGCAATAGGAGGAGAGGAGTACATCTATGTGATGTATAGCTAAAGGATTAGTGCTAGTATCTGGATCTGTGTGATCAGATGTATATAGTAAGTGCTTTGTGCATGATTGTAAGAAGCCTGCAAAGCTCAGTGCAAGTTGTTGTAGTTTTGTGCTAAAGTACAAGGAAGAAGGATCTAGCGAGCTGCACAGATCTACTGTCTAGTGAGAAGTAAGGATTATTGGAGCTCTGTGTTGTAACTACTTGGCCGAGATAATAAAGAATAAGAATTTGTGGATGTAGCCCCAGGGTGGGGGTGAACCATGGTAACTTTGTGTGTTGTGCTATGTGCTTCGATCTGATGCTAAATGCCTTGAAGTGTTTAGATAGATCTAGTTATACTTTTTGTTTATGAGATATGAATGAATGTTAGATCTGATATATAAAATGCTTAGTTCTTGATCTGTCGAATCTAATCTATCTTTTCATGGCTAAGTGATGAATCATCTTAGATCTAAGTGCATACTGGGATGCTCTGTGACATCTGCGAAGTACCATAAGGATTGAATATTGATGGATAATCTATACTAGGTAATTGTTAAGCAATATAATCACAGATCTGTGTCCCAGCTAAGGTTGCAGACATCTGAGTCCTGCAACCACCCCTACCTCTACCTCGGGTGAGACTTCATCTGCTTCATAGGTGTTGCCGAAAGGGCCGGTAGTTAGGGTTTTGTTGGTGCGCTCTTGAAATTTGAACCCTGGGTCTTCCCCTGTGCCAATAATGTTCAAAAGCGACTCTTCCATAGAATACAGGTTTAGATACATTTCTTTCCAAATTCCCCCCCCACCATTTCTGGAGAGTGCCTCTTTATTTTTACACAAGCTTGAGGAGGATAACATATGCTTGAACTGTAAGCTCATCCTTTGGATGAGTCCTTCAGAGTATGTTTAACGAACCCTAAGAAGGAGTGGTTCGGTCCCATATGGGTCTTTCGATGTTTGTTTAACAAGTCCAAAGAGAGAGAACTCGGGGGTTTTTCATGTTTAGAGAGTTTGAAAAAACCTTAAAGAGAACTCTCTCAATTTCTTTTTCGTAAATTGATTTGATGAGACCAAAAAAGTGATAACCTACCGTCCATCAAATTTTTTCTTCAAATAATTTTACAACTGTGAAAAGAACAATATCGCTCAACAATATTTTCATGTTTAGAGAGTCTGAAAAGAGCTTAAAGGGAACTCCAAGGGGTTCCTTTTTTGTATAACCTTTACAAGTCCAAAAAAGTGATAAACTTTTACTCAGTTACATTCTCATTGATTTACGAGAACGAGAAAGAACAAAGACTAAGCTCGGGATTTTTTTCATTTTTACGCAAGCTTAAAACAAAAAAGAAAACTATGCTTAGGATAGATTTTATTTTTACATAAGCTTAAAAATAGCCAAAACTATTCTTGGACCTAGTTTCATTTTTACACAAGCTCGAACCAAAGGAAACTATGCTTGAGGTTCCCAATGCATAACACATGGATGGTTGGTACTGAGCTCCCAGCTTAAGAAGCTAGGGAATTAACTTCAACATGAATGTTAGAGGTTGTAAGCAAATACCCCCCAATCTTTGTCTCATCCAACATCATAGGCAGATGAAATGAAGCTTCAAATACTAGACTTGACTCAAATGAAGAGGGGGAAGTTGTTTCATTTTTTAACGAGCTTGATAGAGGAGAAGAACTATGCTCGTGACTAGTTTCATTTTTTAATGAGCTTGAAATCAAAAAACCATGCTCATGACTGGTTTCATTTTTTAACGAGCTTGAAATCAGAAAACCATGCTCATAACCTCTATTATTGATCATGACTTCCAAGAGGATAGTGCTCTAGAAGGAGAACATGTCAAGGGATAAAACTCAGTCATGGCTTCCAAGATATCTTCACTTGACGAAAGAAACACACTCTGGAAGGAACACATGTCGAGAGTTGCGATAGGGGTAAGGAGATCAGGCTCCAATAGCCCTAATGAAGAGATTACCATGTCAAATATCGGATCCAAGTCATAAGAGAGTGATATTACAGTGAGAGTCTCATCCACATCGACAACTGAAGGCATGGGAGACAACGCCACATAATTGACCTGTGGCATGGGTGATACCAACCACATATATGAACCGTTTAGGGGAGTCATTGAGTTAATGGTAAAGTCAGGACCAACAAACAAAATTTGATCAAGAGTCACCACTCTTCCATCGCGTAGGATAGATATCACCTGAAAAAGAGTGGACATGATAACTTTCATGGCATAGACATAATCTCTCCCAAGGAGTAAATCAAAATCCAAGGGGTCGTTGACTACCATGACATCAATAAAGATAGTTTTCCCTCCCAAAGTTATAGGAAACTGAGGAAGGATCCCTAAAGGGTGACTGGTTCTTCTGTTAAAAGAAAATAGAGTCTGGGTAACCAACACAAGCTGAGGATAACCCAAAGATTACCAAGCAAGAGAGGACAAAATACTAACGGACGAACCTTCGTCTATCAATGTTTGAGGAACGTCCCGATCACAAACTTGTACTGTAATCTTGAAAGCAATGTGAGAGGGAAGAAAAGGTCTAGTTAGCACACCCCAATTAAAAATGATGGCCTCATTACTTGGAGGGGGTTCTACGGGAGAAGGAGGAAATCCCCCTAGCATGGTAGATTCTATATCAACGAAAAAAAACATGGGTAACATCAGGTTTACTCTCTAGCAGGAGAGTAGGATCGATGGATAATGACATCAAATCGACCACTTGGGTTTCATTCTCCAAGGGGAGAATGGGATCGACATGTGGAAACATATCGACCGCTTGGGTTGCACTCTCTAATGGGAGAATGGGATTGACCGAGGATGGAATCGAATCGACCACTTTGTCAACTAGTTCAATTAAGGACGTGGCCATATTAACTACATGATCAACCAGACTGACTGACGAAGGAATCATATTGATCATACCATCAACCATAGGGACGTTAGGAGAAATCTTCTGGTAAGCAACTAGAAGTTGAGGCTGCGAAACAATCATGTCTTCCAGTAATTTCGAGGCTTCGTCCATACAAGGGAAAATGTGAGTTTGATGACTCCCTCCACATAACACACACAGGAACTTGACTCTACTTTTCTTCTTCCCAATGGTAGGCTGACTAGTTGATGGGAGGTCATCAACATGTTGTTCAAAGGCTGACGACATGGGTTGGTGAGGGTGTGTAGACCATGCTTCTATAACCTTGAATAGATCAGGGAAATCCTTAAGAAGATGGCTACCCTTACAAATCCTGCAAGGGTACTTGGGCTTACAAGTTGTTTGGGTGATCTTGGCATCATCAAAACTCCCAGCACGATTATCAGTAACTGGTGATTTTCCAACATGTCCAATAGTGGTTGGAGGTTTAGACTCTTTCTTATTTTTGTTCTTCTTCTTCTTCCTTTTCTTCTTCTTATCCACTGGGTTACTAGCTACAGAGCTTTCACTTAGTGAAGAATATGAAACGGAAGAAGACCTTGCAATTGAAGAAGGCAAAGAAGATCTTACTGGTGAAGAAGGTGAAGGATCAAAATGAAGTTGATGTTCTTGGGGGGAAGTGCTTACAACAGAAGCACTAGTTGCATTCGAGATTACCTAAGTGAAAAAAAACCATACCGATAATCCAATTGTGAGACATGGAAGGCTCAAAGTAGCAATGTGAGGAGGAACAATGTTTCCGTAAGAAGGAAAAACAAAAGGTTCCCCTGGAAAAGGGGTTCCTTCATTGGTCGTTCTAGGAACTGACGCCATTAAATAAATATCCAACCTAGAGTCTACTAGGGAAAACAAACAACACACGCTAAAAATCTAATAAGAAAACAAGCAAACAAAACCTTCTTAGAATGAACGCACTAGTTGGTGATGAAATCCAATGTTGCGGGAATAATGTACGAAGGGGCTGAGATAGAGCGGGTGAAAAATTTACGTTAACTACCTGCTTAACGAACTTACACCTTGGTGCAAGCTCCCACACATAATATGGGTATACCTTCCAAGGAGCCCGAGTGAGTTTGGCCAACGTCGATTCCAGGTACCGTGAAGACTTTTCCCTTCACATTTACCTCATGTAAAGACCCTAAAGAGATAGGCCACTAAGGTTACCAATTACTACAATGATGCCTGGGGAAACAATTGATAGTGCGATCCATGCACAAAGGCAGGGTATCTAGCCCGAAATCAAATTAAAAGGCTTCCACTCATCATTGTGGGTATACCTTCAAGCGACCCCCATAATACGTGCAATCTCTACACCAAGACCAAAAAAGAAGGGTGAGTAACTCTGCTAGTCTTAATGCGACCTCAGGTTTGACCCTTGTGTGAGAAGGGCTTCCCAGGACAAAATGTAGCAATGGATTTCACCGCTCCCTAACACAAGATTCTATTTTTGTCTACAACTTTGGAAAGTTATCTTTCATACCTATTCCAAAGCCCTACAACTAATCTAATGTAGGTTTGCTACTAGAAAATATAAAAATGTCTATTAATTTTCCTCATCAAGGATTGGAACTTCATCATCCACTTGTGTGTCCATGGATCTCCTCCAATATTGTTAAGGCTTATAGTGAAGCCCTCTCTTTGATACCAATTGTTGGACACACCAACCACACTGAGAGGGGGGGTGAATCAGTGTAGGGATGTTTTTCAAACTTCCCTTCACAAAACTTATTAGCTAGCAATCACCAATTACTCAACACTCGTTACTGTCATTTATAATGAGTTGTATGTGAACATATATCAACAACATATAACAACAACATATATCATCAATAAGTCATCAGCACAAGGAACACAAAGAACACAAGATGTATGTTCAAATTTCCTTTTATTACGGACTACAATCCTTGGGTTATCAACAACAACTGAATAGAGTTACAACTCCACAAGAGCACCAACTCTACAATGCAAGACTCATCTTACACAACTTAGCACCAAATAAGAAGAGGAATCAATCTTCAACAGATACCAATCTGTCAACAGGTACGTGACCCGTCAGTAGTGCAGCACACATATGTACTACAACCTGCATATTCCTTAGGGTTTTCTCTCTATGAAAAACTCAGATCCTTTGCATCCTTTAGTCACATCTACTTTTGTCTTTCATTGTCCCATCTAAACCATAACCAATCACAACACATCTATGCTCTCCCACATCTTACTCATGCTCCTCAACCATACAAAACGAATGCTACTTAGTCATGTATAAGCAACCAATATACTATGGCAATCATATCAGTATTTAATCATAAGAGTGATTATCACTCTATCAATCAACCAACATAACCATATCACAAAAACCATACCAAGAATGCCTTAAGCATTCACCATATAATAAGCAAGAATATCCATCAGGACAAATATGTAACCATACCAGAGTTTCTATGGTAGATCTGAAAATAGTACACAATGTTCTTCAGTGTGTTTTATGCAATTCCTCCAGGTGTCACTACTTGGAACCTCTCAAAAAAGGAGTTGTAGAAAAAATGACATACCTTGATGAATTCTGACTTATTCTAGAGAGCGAACTTGTAGAGCATGCCCTGTACGGAATATTTGTTGTATGGATCTGAAAATTTTACACATAATACTACAGACTGTAATCTAACCAATACATTTGGTCTTACTGAATTTGGATCTGTTATGAAGAAGTTATGACGTTTTTACCTGAAACACATGTTTTAGACTAGTTTCAGGACTAGCCACAAACCCTATTTTCCACAGAGTGTAACTCCAAAAATACAACGACCCACAAGATGAAATTCATACCACAACTATTTGGATATGTTTTTTTAATGGCCTCCCAATTTCATGGTCTGAATCATTCTAGAAAAAACGTTATTGTGAAAATGGTGAGATGAGCTGTAATTAACATAACTTAGAAAGCATCATAATTTTTTTTTATCCTCCCTTGAATTTCAACCTTCTTTACTTCACCTTCTCTTTGAAATCTGGCTTAGATGTCCTTTGGTTACCTCAGTCACCTGTAGATATTCAATATGTTCAAGTGTGTTTAAAATGAGAGAGCCTTGCCTCTTATTTATACTCTCCAAGTAGCTTCCTTAGAAGCATCTTCTAGGCCACTTTGTCCACATAGCCACTTTGTCCACATAGTCACCTATGTCCAACTTTGTCCAATTTTCCACTTTGTCCATGTATGCAATAGTCACTTGAAACATAGTTACCAACTTAATGAGAACTGTGCCCTCAAAATGAGAACTCTGGCCCAAAAAACCCATATTTTTGCATAAAAAACATCAAAATCAACCCCCAAATCAAAAAGTGGTGCTACCGATAGCACCATTTTTTAAAACGGGGTCAAAATTACAACATTTTTCAAACATGGGCTTCAAAACTTAGACA
>ML781280.1:1564085-1577505 GCA_009831015.1 Picea engelmannii | reverse complement strand
TTTTTTTTTTTTTTTTTTTTTTTTTTTTATATATATATATATATATATATATATATATATATATATATATATATATATATATATATATATATATATATATATATAATTTTATGGTTTTCTTTTCCTCTTTAGCTTTTTAGGTTTTTCTTCAATGGTTTTTTCTCATATAAATTTGTTTTCAAAATGTTTTTGTTTTTTAAGTTTCAATTTGTTTTCTTATTTGTTTTAGTTTTTTAATTGATCCAAAAAAATGAATTATATTTTTTTGCTAAATATTTAAAAATATTGTTATTTAACAACACTTATTTTTTATTTATTGAAGTAAGGTTTAAAAAATGTGTTAAAAATGTTATTTTCCACTATATTTAAAATGTATGGAACCATAACTTTATTAAGGACAAATAATTAGATGAAAAATCTCAATTTCAAAAAAATAAATGGTGTACAACATTTTTAACATTGGATGAAGCATGGAAATATGATTAAAAACACGATTGAATAAAAAATAAAATAAAATAGAAAAGTTTGAAAATAGATGAAAAAACATCGTTGAGAAAAAAGAAAAAAGAAAAAATTGGACAATTTGAAAATAAATGAAAAAACGAGCATTTAAAAAAACAAAGTGGAAACCTTATGTATCAAAAAATTTAAAATATAAAAAAACCACCTAAAAATGGAGGGGGGTGCTACTGGTAGCACCATTTTTAAAAACGAGGTAAAAAACTTGACCCCCCCCCAAAACGAGAACTCTGTAGAGTTCTCGTTAAGTTGATAACTATGTTTTGACCACTTAACCCATTTTCCTCATTTTAGGATTAACCTTCTTATAACCACTTTTCATAATTAGAAAGTTCTCCATTTACTTTATAACTATGTTTTGACCACTTAACCCATTTTCCTCATTTTAGGGTTAACCTTCTTATAACCACTTTTCATAATTAGAAAGTTCTCCATTTACTTTATTATTTAAATAATCCTCCTTGACTTTGTCACTTGACTTTATTATTGAAATAATCCTCTTTGATTTTGTCACTTCACTTTAATATTTAAATAATCCTCTTTGACTTTGTCACTTTATTATTTAAATAATCCTCCTTGACTTTGTCATTTCATTTTATTATTTAAATAATCCTCTTTGATTTTGTCACTTCACTTTATTATTTAAATAATCCTCTTTGACTTTGTCACTTCACTTTATTATTTAAATAATCCTCTTTGATTTTGTCACTTCACTTTATTATTTAAATAATCTCTTCTTTGCAAGCACTTTGACTTCTTTGACCTTTTGGGACTTCAAGCCAACATATGAGGGTCCTCCAACTTCGTAAGGCCGTAACTCTCAAACCGTGAGGAGTTATGTGACGTTCCACATACCACCAAAAATGACTTGATAAGAACTATCTATCTAGGATAGTTTCACTAAAAAATTCACTGATATTCATCTCATTATTCCACAATTAAGCATGGGTTCTCTAACTATACTACTAGGATAACTCAACTACAAAGCATCTTCCCGTGAGGGCTTTCACCATAAGGGGACCACTTTCGAGTTCACCGCAAAGAG
Source organism: Picea engelmannii (assembly GCA_009831015.1). Lineage (NCBI taxonomy): Eukaryota > Viridiplantae > Streptophyta > Pinopsida > Pinales > Pinaceae > Picea > Picea engelmannii. The sequence goes on along the minus strand of ML781280.1, from coordinate 1,575,941 downwards.
TCTTCCCATGATGGATTGCACCATAAGGGGACCACTTTGGAGTTCATCCATTTGTACAACCATGACCTTTGGAGTTCACCTTAAAGATTCTTTCACCATAAGGGGACCACTTTGGAGTTCATCCATTTGTACAAACATGACAAGACAATAATGAGTCATCTTTACATCAATCCAACTACAACTCATTGATCCATCTTCATCTGTGCATACAAATATGACTCCTCTTGACATCAATCCATTGACATCAAGGTCAATACATGATCCATCAATCACTACATCAATATACTATGACAAGACATTGTTCCTTTGACATCAATCCTTTAGCATCAATGACAACATGATACAACAATCTACTAATTTTAACCCAAAAATCATAGTTTTTTTTCTGCTAAATTTATTGAGTATTTTTACAGAAAATTAAATAATTTCTTAGTTTTATGTGATTTTACCATTTTTTCACAAATGTTTAAATAATTATCAACTAGCTACCACTTTATAGTCAAAACACACCATTTTTTTCATGTTATTTTACCAAGTATTTTCACAGAGACTTAAATAATTGTCACAAAACCTGCTCTACATTCTTTGCAAAGGGAATTTATTGACATAACACATAAACCTTCTCCCTCTCATTGAATATTTGCAAACAAATTAAAATAAAAGTACAAAATTCCTCGTTTGAAACAACCTACCCACCAAATTGTTCCCCATTTCCTCCTCGATCACACAACCTACCCACCAAATTGTACCCCAGTTCCTCCTCTATCAGACAGGTATCTAGCATGAATAGGAAGATGGGCCTCCAAAATGCTGGTCGCTTGAAATTGCATACCCGATGGTCATATAAGGGGGAAAATCAATGGGAAAAGACTTGATAGATTTTTATTGAAATCACAACTATGTGATTATGATTTTCCCAGAGAGATAAAAGAGGAAGAAGAGGCACCAATTCAGAGGGTGAAGATGTAGTGATGAAGGAAACCAATCCATGGCTCTATAAACTTCACAAAGAGGTGATTCACAAATCTTTAAACAAAGATGGAACATATAGATGTGAAATTAGATGAAAACATGTCATTGTTTTTGATAGAGGTGATCCATAAACATTGGATAAAGAGCTTGGAATCATTGGAGAGAAAATACCATCCCCAAAACTCATCATGAATACAACTCCAATAAAGGAATCAAGTAACTCATAATGAAGTTTATTAGTAATTCTCTTTCTTAGTTTTTGCTAATTATGTTCTTTAAAGTAGTTAAGCTGTTAGGTATATTTTATGTATTGTACAATGTACACTTATTAATTTGAAAGATTCTTGATGTATTGTAAGAAATTTCAGACTTATATGATTTTATGGATAGGTTATTTTTTTTCACTTGTAATTAGAAGATCCAATTTTTTTATATTGTACTTATTACTGCAAGATTTTTCTACAGATTTTATCTATCATAAATCTACCAATTACAATGAAAAAAAAAAGAAGAATACTATTCAAATAACCTCCTTGTTTTAGATGAATGGCTTCATGTATCTAATGAATATACTTTCCAGTAGAGATGGCTTACTAGTATTGTAACGACCCTCCATTATGCCTAAGAAAAATCGAAGCTAAAAAGGTAATTTTTTTTTTTGCCTTAAGAAATTAACATCAAGACATGATCACAACAACGCCTAATCAACAACATCACAAGTAAAAGCACTACCGACTACTCATCATGGAAATCACTAACGACGCATTCAACATATCAACGAAATATAGTGACACATAAACATAAGTAGTGTAGCAGATCAACACATCATAATCATCTTGAAATGATTTACAACACATACAATCAGATAATGAATATAAAATGACTACCTGCCCGACCTATCCTGCAAGGTTAGGACCTCTAGGACACATAAGCAACGCTCAAGTCCAGGTTCCAATTGATTTTAACCATTTAAGGTCTCAGGGCTGGTGACTATTCTGAGGAACAAGGAGGTATCTACATCCCACTAACAAACAAGTCCAATCATCAACTAGATCCATCCATCAATCCTATTCATCAATTAATCATGGTGCAAGGGTAATCATTATCGTTAACAATCATACACCATCAATTAAATATTCATTGTGCTCGAGAGTAAACAATTCTAGAACAATCACAGGTCGACTTAAGTAAGGCGCAAGAGAAAGCTAGTCACTAAATCAGTCATATATCTAATAAATTAATGATGCCAGATTAGTTAACATTTAAATTCAAGGTGCAAAAGAATAATGATGAAGCAATCACACACCCACTTAAATTAAGGCGTGCAAGTACATTTTGTTACTAAAGTAATCATGCATCACCATTATTGCGAGGCACATGGTAATCAAGATAAATCATTTTACATCCATCGTTAATCAAATGCGCAAGCAATCCAATAATTTAATCACAACATAATCCATGGTGCAAGGTCAATTTATAACTCAATCATTCAACAATTATTAATTATTCATTTCACCAGAGCAAACTATCGATTTATCTCATGGCGCAACCAAGCTATCTACTCAACCAATCATACATCAATTTAAGGGAAGCATTAGTAAATTATACACATATCGTTATACATCATCATTGTTCATAACGCATAATTCTTCAACATTTATATCGTGGTGCGCAAATGATTTATTTACTTAAGTAATCACCCCTCTACGTTTTCAAGGTGCCCAGGCAATCTAATTGTTAAATTGATCACACATCAACATTAATCAAGGCTCTCATGTAATCAAATCACATCCAAACATTCAATATATCTCTTTTAATACATGGCGCAAAATAAGTATCAATTCCAATTCATGCGCAAAGTAGTCATGTTTTTCAATGAGGCTTACAATTTACATTGTAAAGTCCCCAAATTAGGTGCTATTAATCTACCATAGTCCTTCAACAATTTAATTCATACTCAAGTAAATTTGATACATCACCTATAATGCATGCCTAGATAGAATTCTTTCATTCATTTATAGACTGACCCCAAAATAAATCAAGCATTCAGTAAAGCCTTTTATTGATAGGTCATAGATATCTAAAGTGCTCATTAAAATTAACATTGAGATATAAAATGACATTTAACAATGAATATTAAACTTGAAGAATTCTAGACAACATAGGGAAAATGATACATATAAAACTATGTGATCGCATTGAAAGAAGATATCTGCCTTTGAATATTACTAACTAAAATCAAATGAAACTAAAGGACACTCCAATGTGCAAGGCATATTTTAATGCCAAAAAAAAGTGTAGGAATAAGAAAAAGACAGGGACTTAATAAGAGAAATGAAGGAAAACACAGAGTTGGTAAATTCCCCAACAACGCAGAGTTAATGAGGAAATTTCTGGGAAAAAATAGTGAGCAACACGTAGAGATAAAGAAGGTAAAAAATCATGTTGGTTCCCCCACAAGATAGCATGTTTTACACAAAAAAATACGCAGAGATAAACATGGTATAACCGCATGCTAGTTTCCCCCATAGTCTGAGCACATTTTTACACCAAAAACGCAGAGGTAAGGATGGTAAAAACTCTTGTTGGTTTCCCCCACAGTCTGAGCACATTTTTACACCAAAAACATAGAGATAAGGATGGTAAAAACTATTGCTAGTTTCTCCCATAGTCTGAGCACGTTTTTACACCAAAAATGCAGAGGTAAGGAGGGTAACAAATCTTGCTAGTTTCCCCCACAGTCTGAGCACATTTTTACACCAAAAACGCAGAGGTAAGGTGGGTAAAAACTCTTGCTAGTTTACCCCATAGTTTGAGCACGTTTTTACAAAAAAAATGCAAAGGTAAGGAGGGTAAAAAATCTTGCTAGTTTCCCCCACAGTCTGAGCATGTTTTTACACAAAAAACGTAGAGGAAAGTAGGGTAAAAAATCTTGTTATTTTTCCCCACAGTCTAAGCATGTTTTTACACAAAAAATGCAGAGTTAAGGAGGGTAAAAACTCTTGCTAGTTTCTCCCACAGTATGAGCATGTTCTTACACCAAAAACATAGAGGTAAGGAGGGTAAATTACCTGGGCGTCCTTAAGAAAAAAACACAGAGCTGGAATGTGTATTGGTAGAGTAACACTTCACTAGAGAGTGAGAAAAAACGTGGGTAAAGATCAGAATAATTTTTTATTAGTTCCAAATAAATTTTGGTTGGCAATGACCTCTTTAGAGAAAAATTTCGATTTGGAAAAAATGTATTATGGATTGGATAGTAAACTCAAGTTCAAATTAAAGGAAAATGATCAAACATTCTGTGTGTAGACATTCAAGCTCACATTGAAATTAACCAAGTGGTGATCAAACATTTATATATGTATACATTCAACTCAGATTTGAAATTAACAACGTTGGTGGTCAAACATTTATATATGTATATATTCAAGCTCAGATTTACATTAAAAATGGAAGTGAAATTATTAGGAATCTGCCTGTAGCATTTATAAAAGCATCTAGGAGCTTATCTCTTGATCTTAAGATCTCACATAGTTACGCAAGGTAAAAAAAAAAATTAGATTATACAAGTTAATCCAATGCGATTACGAATTTAAATAAAAATACCGTAACCAAAGGCGAGAAGTCAATGATGATCTCCCATGCTTGTGCTTCATCCCGCTCCCCTCTTGCTAACCGTGAAGACCTCACCGATACCTCCCAACCAATGCTAGGGGTACTCTTCTTCCCCCTTATCCCCCTGAGCCGCAAAGGGGCCATGCACAAACAAAACCAGAAAAATCTACCTCCCAGCTCGCCTCACAAGGTCGAGCTACCACTCTCTCTTTTTCGAGCTGGGTATCCCAACTCTCACAAGAAAAACCAGTCAAAGAAATTCCAGTACCATAACTTTATGCATACCAGTCATGATCCATTCCTCCTCATAGCCATCTCTTTTATAGAATTTTTCTTAGTGTCCACTTGCCATTTGCACATTTAATTCATTTTTTAAAAATTAATTAGGAATTACTCTCCCCGTACACTTGTCACCCGTTCCCTTAGTTTCAACAATAAATTTACCATTTTATTTAATTAAATGTCAATTTCCCTCACCAATCCTAAAAGTGCTCCTAAAATTACTCCTAGCTATCCCTTTATTCCCTCTATTTCCCTTTTAATGACTGACTCCTTTCTAAAACTTAGTTACATTTAATTTAGGAAAATTCTTTAGTTAGACTAGACTAGATTTCTTTCTATGCTTCCACATTCTTTTCTTATCTTAGTTCCAATTTGGTATTCTTTTGCACATAATTATATAATTAAATCTTTAGAAATACATTTTTTACTCTTTCAAATCATAGCTTGAATTTTCTTCATCCCCCACCATTTATTAAATTTATAATTTATTTTCTTTAGTCTTCTTACCCATTGTTATCACACAAAACATCATGAACATAGTCGGACAGGTGAAGTCCGCAACGATCGAGATCCCCTGTGCAGGTTCGATGTGGCGCTATCTCCAAGTGTAGTTGGAGGGACTCCAAGGTTAGTAGGTAGGTAAAAGTTTTGCGGGGGTGCTAAAGTAGCCGATGCGCCTAGATCTCAGGTCCCTTTCAGATCGATGGTCTCATATCATTTCGGGGCCACAACATGTGCGGATGTTAAAATCCAAAAGGCAAGCCGAAATCCAAACCATGGTTTTGCGAGGAGGCTACATGGTGGAAGAGGGTGTGTTCCAGGCCTGAAAGCGGTGTGGGTCCAAACCGCTTTTGATGACCCCGAAATCACATGCACATTAAATATTCGATAGCGACAGGTGGTTTGCCTCTAGTCGTACAGCCGCACTCCTGATCTCGAGGAGAGCTCAGCCAATGGATGAGGATTAACCTTTGCAGTCACCTACTTATTCAGTGCCCAATCCGGTTGCAACATATGGTCTTCCGCCAGTCATCCAACCATGCTCCAATCCCGATGAAGATCTAGTTAATGAAGCAGGGACTGGTAGTTGAAACCTCAGCTCATTCCATAAATGGAAAGCATGAAAATTATGGTTGAGGAGACAGGACTGTCAGCACGAGGTACACAAATGGACGATTTTCTTGCAGGCCCATGCTGAAGAAGGTTTGCGTTTGACAGAAGGAAACACTCACAACTTGATAGAAGGCTGCACAGACGCAAATCTTTGATTGAGATTTCCAGATCACACTCCTCACAGTTGTGGATAGATCTTAGTATAAGTAGATTAGTTAAATATTTTGTTATGGTTGAATGGTTGAGCAGAGATCCCTACTATGTAATTTTGATGCCATAACTATTCTCTAGTTATGTATCGAACTTGAGACTTTCGCATTAATAGAAATCAACTTCTTTCATCTCCTTGTTTAAACTGTGTTGAATCACTCGGGCATGGAGGATCCAGTCGAGGGTTGTGGTCCCATTGTAATGTAGGTTTGATTACAGTATTGTTGTGACCAATTTTAGTCAACTTCTTTGTAATATTATTTCCCCTTATGCTGAAAGGCTTGAGCATGGAGGATCCATTCAAGTTGTTGTGGTTGCATGGTAATGTAGGTTTGATTATTATGTTGCTGTGACATTTTTCATTGTCTGAAACTTGAGTTCAAGCGTTCTCTTGGTCCTGGGTTTTTATTCACCAAGATGGTTGAAGGCCAGATGCTCATGGTAGACTTGTTTACCTCTCTCACTGAGTCTTCTTTCTTCTCACCCTTAAACTCAAATCACTGACTGAAGTTAATGAGGACCTCACTTCCGTATGCATTGCTTTTCCAATTTCTATGTTAAAATCATTCTTGTACCGAGTTTTGTCCATTTGACCTCCACTCATAAAACCAACATCCACAAAACATTCTGATGGGTACTGGGCTTATCCTCTTGCAATTTGAGGGTAACTCTCAATGCTAACATTCATGGTGCTGCTGCCAGGGATGAATTGAAGACATTTCCCTGGGATTGAACGAAAAACAAATTATGATTCTTGTAATATCCCTAAGGATGAGCCCAAATATATTATGTATTGTAAACATGTTTTGTAGGCTAGTGAGCCGAGTTAAAATAAGCTAGGAGACTTATTTGGTGATTAGGCCGGAGAGCCTAGGTGTTAAAGGCTAGGAGCCTGATTTTGTATATGTAATTATGCAGATCATTAATAAAATAAAAACATCACTACGTGCAGACTGACCACGAAGAAAGAGTGATGGGGGACTAAGTTTTCCACAAGGTTGGGTAAGGGAGGAGGCTAAGTGTGTGGTCCTAGGGGCTAAGCTAGGGGGCTTACCTCTAAAGGGAATAATAATTTATTATTATTTCCTGAAGGCTAAGGTGGGCATGTTGAGTGTTGTCCTAAGTTCCTGTAAAGGGAACGTGTGCTAAGTGGAACTCATGCGGCTCCAGGAAGACAAGTGTTGACCTGGGCGCATGCAGTTAAAACTGATGAATCAGCCGTGTTGGGGGTCATTCTATCATTCTGTGATCCTCCACATGAGTTCGCGGGAATGCCCGTCTGAACCCGTTTTTGGCCTCTGAGTCTGTATCTGCATAACTGCACGCATTGAAGGTTGTTTGTGCTACCATTTGCCCATTCTCCATCTAAACTCATCGGTCTCTGTCACCGACCTATGTACATCTGTGGTCACCTGAGAAACCACTCACGGGAAGGGGGAAAAACCAACCTGTGTGTCCTGTGAACCCAGTGAGAACCCGTGGATTGATCCGAGTCTTCTGTGAAGCTCGAGTATCCCGTGTATTATCTATGCCGTGTGTGTCATGATTGTGGGTTGTTGTGGCCATGCAGTTCCTGGACTGAGTGTGGCTTGTTGCCATCGTCTATTCCTTGCTGAGCCTTGCAGTTGTCCTCTTTGTGATGGAACAAAGCTGAAGAAGTTGGTTGTCAGGCCTGTGTGCAACATTCTCTCCAGGTGAGAGAGGTGGTTGTGGTTGAAGAGGCAGGTTGTTAGGCCTATGAGCGACTCTCTCCAGGTGAGAGAGTGTGTGAAAGAAGTGAGAACTGTTGGAAGGAGTCCTATAACTGCCATAGAGCTCAGAGAATTCCAGTCCGACATGTTGCTGAAACCTAAGGCAAGGGAGGTTTAGCAGCCGAAAGACTGTCCGATGTGATAATGAAGGTGTATAATCCTGGGGTGGGACATGCATGTGGGGAATGAGAGTCTATGACTAGTGGGAATAAGTGGCTCCTGGGAGAGAATCCATTCTCATAAAATGTGTGTCTTCCTGTTGACCTTGCCTAGCCTAGGATTCCCTTGCCTAGTGGAGCTTAGTCCCAGCTCGGGGGTGACCTACTGCTGAGAGTGATGAGCAGCGTAGTCTAAGGCTGGGAGGTTCATGGAAGGTCTGCACGCAGTTGGTGGTGTTATTCCAGTTGAAAGATAAGTATAATTTATCTCCTTAATTTTATGTTATGCATAATGATGGAATGTTATCATGTGTTCCATTGCATGTATGAATTGTTGTTAATTCTATTCAAATCTGAATGGTAACAGTAACTCTATGTTAAAATGTGTTAATTTGATTTAATGCATATTATATTTATATGTGAATATTCCGCAGTAGTGGCATTGATCGGTCTCTGTGGAGGGTTGGGGATGCTACAGTTTGGTATCGCAACTAAGTCAGAGTTGAATAGTGGCATTGCCCAGTCTTGTTGGTGGCTGGGGATGTTACAAATTGGTATCAGAGTGAAGGTTTTCAACACTGAGCCTGGATGGGCCATGTTAGTGGAAAATGAAGCAAAATTTTTGGAAATAATTGTTGTCAAAGTAGACAAAATTCGAGTTCAGACCCATGGTTTCAAACACTGAGCCTGAATGGGTTGGATAAGTGGTCATTGGACCCCAGGTTTCAAGAGGAAATTGTGTATGGAGGACCAATTTCGAACCTCAAAACCTTCCTGAGTGCCAAGAAATTACCTTGGCTGTGTTACGAAGCTCAGGAGGAGTAACAGTGTCATAAAACCACAACAGAAGTGGTATTGGGCCACAAAGTAATGTGGACCTTAGGATCTTTTCGGGAGAAGGAGAATCCTTCACGACCGTCAAATCTGGTAGTGTTGCGAGGCAGTTAACCGTGAATTCCTTTGGAAATCTGCAGAGTAACATAGTTTGTTCTGCACTGTAGGATCTGTTCGGAAGGAAGGGAAATCCATTATGACCGTCAGATCTAGGGAAGGTGCAGAGGAGTTAAGCCAAAATCCCTTCGAACTTCGCGACTTCAGTGAAGTCTGATGCCAGAAACAAGAGAAGGGATGAAGCCCGGAGCTTCAAAATGGATCTACATCGTAGATCTGGGGAGGAGAGATCGATCACTAGATCAAGCCAATGTTGAAAGGTCAAAAGCAGTGGTGAAGGGCGAAAGCTTTCGAAGCTCCGAAGTTCGGAGTTAATCTAGACAGTCCGTTAAGAGGGACGTGTGTCAACAGATCGTGTACTTTGGGTGGAAGTAATTCGTGAGGAGGCAAGTGTTGTGAGTTTGAAAATCCTGAAGCCTCAAGTGCCAAAGTCACTCTTAGCCATTGATCATGAAGGAGGACACGCATTGGTAGATCGTGAAATCCCGGGGAAAGCGCTCCGGGCAAAAGCAAGCGTAGAGGAGTTGAAACTCTCGAAGTTCGAAGCTCCGAAGCCCCAAGAGCCAAATTAGTGAGTCATGATGACATCACTTGGAGGTGACATGGGCACATGGGTTGTGTGCCAAGTGTAAGTGGATTCTGAACCATGGAATATTGAAATGGAATTTGGAACATGACGCGTGTCACCCATCTGAATGGGCCACATATCAACCACTAGTATTCCACCATGTGGCTTGTCATATGAATAGGGATAGTGGGGCCAAGGTTACGTAACATAGTTAAAGTTTGGAGGACCCACATTGGCGTTGATCACTATACATCAAGATCGACGACCATGAGGCATTGCAAGGGCCCAAGTTGCACTGGAGTTAATTCTCCAAGGCGGTCTCGCAATCCAAACCACTGTTTCACTGAAGGGTTACATGTCAATGTCAAAATAATTGCGGGATGAAAGACTGGTTACTCAAAACCACCATTGCATTCCCCCACAATTGGAAAATGTTAAGTGATGTGACATAATGATGTCACCAAAGGTGATTGGGAATGTTCGAAGATTAACAATTCAGATGTGCGGATGTGAAATCCTCCAAAGTCCTGAAGCTTCAAAGTTCTGGAACTCAGATGCCTAAGGTTCAATAGTAATTTTTAGCTGTCGGATGATGAGTAGACATGGACAGTTGATCCACCCTACTTTGCGATTTCGGTAATCTGGAAATCCGAGAGATTTTTGTGTGGTGCTTTGAAATCTTCTGAAGCCAAAGGCTGAAGGCCCGAGTAAGCACCTAGTGATCTAGCGCTTGGTCACGACCCATGGTTGCGTGGGTTGGGGATTGAGAGAAAGGGGCTAGTGCCCTAAAATGATTATAGAGCAAAGAAGAGCTCGGAAAGAAAATGAAATCTGAACGTTTTCTTAAATCAGACTGGTCTGAATGCGTAAACTAGTGAAGTATTGAATACGTTTCAATTTTTTCTCTTCTTTGAGTTTTCGAGTGCAAGCAGTGCACATTATTCACAAGGAGTGCGTTGATAGAGGTAAGTTAACCTCAGAGAATCTTAGGAGAGATACCATTGAACCTTCATCAACAAAGGTGCAAGGAGTGCACAGGGAGAAATCTGTGTTGAGTTCAGAGAGATAAAGAGTCAATGATAACTCTGTAGGGCTCTTCTAGGCGGGCATCGAGCGAGTGCAAGTGTGCATAGAGAGAACTCTTTATCAAGTTTAGGGAGAAGAGTATCAAAGGAAGATACTCACAGAGTTGTTTAACACTCTATATAAAATGCTCAGCAAGGTGTGCTTTGAGCAGAAGGTTGCCAAGAGGGCACAAAGTTTTCCTTTGAAAGGAAACAGAAGGGCCGAGACCCTTAGGAGACTGAGTAAATCAAAAATATTAGAAGAGATAATGTAAGGAGTGTGTGGGAGATAGACTCATTCTAAGTCCTAAATATCAGAAGAGATAACGCTTATGTGAGCGAAGACGAGATCCAAGAGGCGGACTTACAGGAGAAAAGATAAAGGTCAAAGCCTTTGAACATTGACAAAAATATTCCAAGGCAGAAGAAGTCAAAATCTCAAGAGGAGGAGAGAAAATAGCCATGAGATAGGTTGTGGGGAGGAGCCTGGACCATTAGATCAACGTCCAACATAACAAAAGAAGCGCAGAGGAGAGGAACAGATCCCATATGTTGGGTCTGAGCGCGAGGACTAGCAACCGTTGGATCTAGAGGTAACCACATGAGACTTAACCCTAGTGTGTGTAGGAGAAGTGGACTTGTCAAAGTCCCGAAGCCCCTAAGTGATTTGGGATCGTCCATCGTCAAGGAGGACAGGTGGTGTAAGATCCACAACTTCGAAAGTTTGTGGAAAATGAGGAGGAGAAACAACCGAAGTAAATCTTGGTCGTTGACCTGAAAGTGGACGCGTGGCAGAAGATCTGTCACTCCGGGGAAATTCACTCTTGAGATTTGTGTGTGTGGATACGTGAAAACTCCCAAAGGTCGGAGAGCCGGAATTCATCAGAACCGTCCTACTATCGAGGATAGGTGTCAATAGATCTTCCAGCCTGGAAGATTTCCATACAGGAAAAGAAAATAGTTGAGAGTTAAAACTCCTGAGGGCCAGAGATCCAGAATCTGTTGGACACACCTACCACACTTAGAGGGGGGGGTGAATGAGTGTGGGGCTCTTTTTCCCAAAACTTCCCTCTTGCACAAAAACTCATCAATTAGCCTTCAACATTTATTCATTACCCATTGTTTTCATTTATAACCATTTAGATGTGAGCACATATCAGCAACATATATCA
>ML781280.1:1537536-1548401 GCA_009831015.1 Picea engelmannii | reverse complement strand
CAGAGAGGGGTGACAACAGGCCATGTAGAAAGGCGTCCGAGACGGAACTACCCCTAGGCGAGAAGCTGATGTGGAAAGAAGGGGATGCGTGGGTGACGGACAGAAGGGGAGGCCACGCGGACCAGAGAGGAGGAATGGATAAGCGACACATGGCAACAGGGGCCTGCGGGTAGAGGGTGAGTGAAATGACGGGAGGAGGGTCCACTATGGCTAAACACAGGGCAGCCAAGAAGATCGTGGCTGTACGAGCGCCGTTTATCCGGGCGCTGCGATCATGGCCGTCTGAAATTGCATCAACAATTCCGGACCCCCCCCCTTCAGCTTAAAGGGAGAAAGGCGGGGGGGGTCCGGAATGACCTTTTCCGCCGTTGATCCGGGCGCGCTCATCTAGGCCGTCGGAGAGATGCGCCCCCGATTCCGGACCCCCCCCCTTTGCTTAAAGGTCGTAAGGCAAGGAGGGTCCGGAATTTACTGTGCGCCGTTGATCCGGGCGCGCTCATCTTGACCGCCCGATCTCACTTACTGTTTACCACAGGCGTCATGTCGCCCAAAACCTTGGACAAGTGGGTTTTAACCCATTCATTTGATTTCTGACCCCCTTAGCAAGAAATATCGCTAACACAGTGGGATATTACCTCAAGTACATGCCCAAGTTTACAAGGGAAGAAGACATAACTGCAAAAGAACACCTTTCATCTTTTTACAGTTATACAGATAATCTTAATATTGAAAATGAAGATGTCTCATTGAGAGTTTTTGTACAGAGCCTTGATGGTGAGGCTAGAAAATGGTTTATGGGCTTGACTCCTGGATCTATTGATGGGATTATGATTCATTCATGAGACATTGGGGGGGGGCACAAAATATTTCCTTTATTATATTACAAAGTTTGGGTCACTTAAGAGAGAAGAGAGGGAACTTGTTTCATACTTCTCAAAGAGATTTAATAAGATGTACATTAATATTCCCACTGAAATTAAACCTACAGAAACCTATGCCAAGATTACTTATGCTAGTGCTTTTGAGCTTGAGTTTTGCCTCCTGTTGAGAGAAAGAATAGCTACCTCTTTGGCGAATATGCAAGATGCAACCCTTGAAGTAGAATCAAATATACTGGCATTTGAAAAACTTAGGAGTGAGGTCGATAGAGACAAAAGGAAGGGTAGGGTTGAAGCTTCAATCTCTAGTTCCTCTGCTTCCCACCCTCAAGTGGATGAGTTAACAAAGATGGTAAAGTCACTTTCCGCAGAAATAGAGAAATTGAAATTTGAGGGAAAGCGTAGCTATAAGAACACCCAGAATACTAATAACAGGGGTAATTTCAGAAGACCAAATAATTCCCCTCAGATCATCCAGAGAGACCAAATAAATAGAGATAGGGATGATCAAAAAATCCAAGCCCCTCTCCAAAATAACCTTGTTATTGATGAAGAAGGAGGGGAAGAAGATGCAGATCCAGAAATCCATTGTCTTGGTGACACCTATTTGTCCCCTAATTTAACTCAATCTGCATATGAAGAGGCTCTCATGGGTAGCCAACTAAATGAGTTGAGAAAAGGGGAAAGGAACAATGGAAATCCAAATAGATACAACCTTAGGTCCAAGAAGGAAGAGGGAAATCTTGACATTCCTGAGCAACCCACTGGAACAGAGCATCTTGTTAAGGAGATGGAAGCTAACACCAAAGAGAAAGAGGCATAAAACCCCCAGGCAATGGTTAAGATCCCTATCCCAGAAGTGAAGGAGATTATGCAACCTCCCTCCTCTTTTATCTTTGAGAATGAGATTCAAAAAATTAAAATTCATGTACCTTTATTGGAGCTAGTAAAAAATGAGGATTTCAAAAGGTAGCTCTCCAAGGTGCTGCCACCTATACCTTCATCTCATCCCACAGATTTAGTCAACCTCCAAGATGAAAAACCATATGTCATACTAGGGCCTTTGGTAGAGGATAGGGATGAATCCTCCCCTCTTTTCTATACATCATTGAACATTGATGATAAAGTGTTGCACAACTGCTTAATGGATTCAGGGGCGTCTCACAATCTCATGCCTAAGACTGTCATGGATAAGATTGGGTTGGAGGTTACAAAAACCTACCATGACCTGTACTCATTTGATTCTAGGAAATTGAAGTGTCTCAGGGTTATCAAAGACTTGGTTGTTTCCTTGTTCCAGTTGCCAATGAAAAGTGTGGTCATGGATATTGTGGTTGATGATGCCCCCCCCTAAGTTTGGGATGCTTTTGTCTAGATCTTGGATCAAAATCCTAGGGGAAACTTTAAAAATGGATCTTTCATATGTCACCATTCTTGTGTTTTCGGGAGAACATAGAAGGATTTATAGGGAAGCACAAATTGCTTACATTATCAGTGATGAAGCAAATCCGACCAACCACCCCATTTTTGCAGTAGATACCAATTTAGGGACTAGTATGTTACAGCTCACTGATGCTCATCAAACACCTATTGAAATAAAAAAGCATCCCAACACCTATTTTGAAGACCCTCCTCCCAATACCTTTGTTTGGAAAATGTTTTTTGATGGAGCCTCTTCTAGGGTAAGTGTTGGTGCTGGGATAGTTTTCATTTCCCCTTTTCGGGAGACCATATCTCTGTATTACAATCTTGAATTTGAAGCAACAAACAATGTGTCTTAATATGAGGCTCTTGTTTAGGGTTTGAGAGATACCAAAAATATGAAGATTGAGGAGCTAGCAGTATTTGGAGATGTTTAGTTGATTGTTCACCAAGTCAAAATTGGTATCAAGCTAAGCACCCTAGGTTAAGGGCCTGTTAGCGATATTTCTTGTATAAGGGGGTAGAGTGCAAAAGAATGGGTCAAAACCCACTTATCCTAAGTTTTGGGTGCAAGCGCATCTGCATTAAACATGGGTCACTTTTGGATGGCTGGATTTTGCGTGCCTAGATCAACGACGCACAACAAATTCCAGACCCCCCTTGCCTTTCGACCTTTAAGCGGGGGGGGGGTCCGGAATCGCAGGCGCAACTCTCCAACGGTTCAGATTGGCGCACCTAGATCAACGACGATGAAGACCATTCTGGACCCCCCTGCCCTTCTACCTTTAAGCGGAAGGGGGGGTCCGGAATCGACAAAGCAGCTTTCGACGGCCAAGATTTCAGTGCTCGGATCAACGGTGCTTGGACAACCTCGTCCTCCTCATCCACTCTGGGTTTAGATGGCACGGGCCCTTCCCTCGTCATGATGTCTTCCTTTCCACCTTTCTCATGCTGCCATGTGTCACTCTTCCATCCCCCCTACTTCCAGTCGTCCACTTGCCGCTCGCCATGTGTCCCTTACATCGGCCCCTCACCAAAAGGCGAGTTCGTTATCTCTCGCCTTCCCTCTGTCCTCCCGAGGCCTATCACCATGGACCATCCTCTGTCACCCTTCTCACACCTCGCCACTCCTCTTCCACATCCTCATAATCTGACGCCATTCCCCCTTTTTTACCATACGCCCTGTTCTCCGTGTTGGCCGCCATGCCTTTCCACCAAGCCTTTCAGTTATCCTAGGTGGCAGCGCGAGAAGCCTTCCTTATCCCAAAGTGTCGAGTTGGCTAGATCGTCCTCGATCCCAAGAAGCAGTTATTAAAGTGGTTGATGGTGGTTAGACATCGTCTCTGCCATAATGGGAACGTCCTGCAATGAATTAAAGGCACGTCGATTCGCCGATAAAACTGTCAGAAGATTGATCGCGTCTGCCATAAGTTGCACGGTTATTCAAAGATTGCAGCTGCAGAGTGTCAGAAGCCATGCAGACACAAAGAATTCAATGCAGTATCTTGGTTCTCCTGCTGTTGTTATTTTGAGTATATGTAAGCATTTTTGCCATTTTTGTATCTATCGATGGTAGAGCTAAGCTCCCGACTGTAAAGTTTCAGTGAACATTCTGGTTTCCTAGTCATGCCTCTGTGTTTGAGACTTCTTGGTTTATGACAAACAGTTCTCCTTTTTCCATCTTTGTTTCGTCTCATGCTAGGGAATCCATAGTTGAAAGATTCGCGTGGATTTAACAATCTTGTTATGATAAAGGATTTGTTGTGACATTGTTGTGCCCCCTGGTGTTATGTGTTTGAATATAAGAAGATCTTGTGTTTGAATGATTTCTTCTTCAGTCTGTTATGAACCTGATGTTTATGATAGACTTTTGCACCTTTCTCATGAAGTCTTCCCCCTACTCACCCCTTTATTGCAACTCACTGTTTGAAGTTTATCAAGACCTCACTCGTTCATGCATGCTTGGTCTGGTTTCTGAGTTGAGACGATACTGTTCTGAGCTTCCTTTCGTTTGATCATCCTTTCAAACAAATCGTGACATTAAACTGATGGGCATCAGGCTCTGCTCCTACTAGCAGTCTAGGAGTGACTTCCATTGCCAACATTTATGGCGCCGTTGCCGGGGATGAAGTTGAATATTTTCCCCGGGATTGAACGAAAAAGATCATCTGATTCTGAAGGTGCATCAGATATCAGAACTTGAAGATTGCTACTGTGCACCTGGCGACTCAATTAAGATGACTCTACTGAGGAGAACCCACACTAACAACTGTGGCTTCGAGAGGCAGACATACGAGGTCTAATCCACACTTGCCTTTAGCTACACCAGGAGCTGACGTGGAAGCAGTGCGCAGAAAGGGAAAGAGAGATGCAAAAAAAGTTTCCGTCGTTGAAACAGGTAATACGCCCTCCCCTTCTGTGAGAACTCCTTTTTCAGATCCTCAGTTTCCTAGTCATCCTTCCTCTGAAGTTTCCCGTTTTCTGAACTTTGGGAGTGTTCCTGCTGAGTTTTCTCCTCCTGGTCTAGTATCAGAAGGAGAGATTC
Organism: Picea engelmannii; assembly: GCA_009831015.1. Taxonomy (NCBI): domain Eukaryota; kingdom Viridiplantae; phylum Streptophyta; class Pinopsida; order Pinales; family Pinaceae; genus Picea; species Picea engelmannii. The sequence continues at coordinate 1,543,556 of ML781280.1, read as the reverse complement.
TTGTCACTCCCCCTTCCCTAGAGGTCTTGCCTCATCACAGACCTCATCTTTCTGGAGGTTTCACCACCCCTCCTTTTGTTGTTATTGTTGCACAGAAGGAAGCTTCTGCACACTCAGGTCCCTTGGCTTCCTCTCTGTTTTCTCCGTTGTCTCCTCCCAGAACCTCTGCTCCAACATCCCCCGTTCATACTCCTTCTCCTCCAAGTTCCCCTCTACCTAATATCTCTATAGCTGGTGTTAATCCCCCTCTGAATAGAATGGATGCTATATTTGCTGTTAGATATGCCCCTTTGGTTCTACCTCATCCTCTGAACCCCCTCCCTGCTGGAGACTATTTGAAGTACATGCCCAAGTTTAGTGGGGAGGGAGACATAACTGCTGAAGAGCACCTCGCTGCCTTTTACAGTTATGCGGATAACTTGAATATTGAGAGTGAAGATGTCTGGATGAGAGTCTTTTTCCAGAGCCTAGATGGAGAAGTGAGGAAGTGGTTCCGAGGCCTGGCCCCTGGGTCTATTGCTGGCATTGAAGCCTTGGATAACGTTTTCCTGAGGCAGTGGGGAGACAGAAAAGACTATATGTATTACATGACAGAGTTTGGGTCTCTGAGGAAGATGGAAGGAGAGTCTGTCTCAGACTTCTCCAAAAGGTTTAATAAGATGTACAACAAGATTCCTGTAGAGATTAAACCCTCAGAAGCCTCTTCTCAAATTTCCTATGCTAGCGCATTTGACCCTGATTTCTGTCTTGTGTTAAGAGAAAGAAGAGCCACCTCTTTATCTCAGATGCAAGATGCAGCTATAGAAGTGGAATCCAACATCTTGGCAGCTGACAGACTGAGGAACCAGGCCGACACGGACAGAAGAAAGGAAAATTCGGAAGCCTCAACTTCCAGCCCATCATTGCCCCACTCTCAAGTAAATGAGCTGACCCGAGCTATGAACCTCCTTAAAGAAGAGGTGGAGAGATTGAAGGTAGAAAGAAAGAAAATGTACAAGGGCCCTCAGAACACCGAGAATAAAGGAGGTTTCATAAGGCCAAATAATTTCGCTCCTCCAACTATGCACAGAGAAAAAGAAAGAGACAGAGACGACCAAAGAATTCAGGCCCCCTTTTAGAACAATTTTGTAGCTGATGAAGAGAAAGAGGAAGCAGAGATTCACAGTTTAGAGGTCACTCCCCCTTTCCCTCATCTGACCCAATCAGCATATGAAGAGTCCCTCATGGATGGTCAGCTGAATGAATTGATCAAGGGAGACAAAGCTAGCGGCGGTCAAGGCAGGTACAACCTGAGGTCTGACAAAAGAGAAGCAGCACCTGATGTTCCTGAGTCATCCAATAGACCAGAGAAACCTACTAATGAAGTAGCAGACAGAGGTAAGAAGACTCAACCTCTCTCTCCCATTGTCCAAAATCATGTTCCTGAAATTAGAGAAATCCAAAAGCCTATGTCCTCTTTCAATTTCGAACATGAGATTCAAAAAATCAGAATTCCTGTGCCACTCACTGAGTTAATTAAACATGGGGAATTCAAAAAATGCTTCTCTGAGCTGTTGAAATCCGAAGCCTCATATCCTCTCACAGACTCCATAAACCTCCAAGATGAAAGGCCTGCAGTTGTCCTAGGTCCCATGGTAGAAGACAGAGATGATTCATCCCCTCCCTTCTACACATCCCTGAACATACATGACAAAGTACTACACAATTTTTTGATGGATTCAGGGGCCTCCCACAACCTCATGCCCAAAGCTGTCATGGAAGAATTAGGACTGGAAGTCACCCGAGCCTATCACGACCTCTATTCTTTTGACTCCAGGAGGGTGCAGTGTTTGGGAGTCATCAAGGACCTAGTAGTTTCCCTGTTTCAGCTGCCCATGAAGAGCATGGTCATGGATATTGTGGTAGCTGATGTTCCCCCAAAGTTTGGCATGCTGTTGTCAAGATCCTCGATCAAGAGACTGGGGGGAACCTTCCAGATGGACCTCACATATGCCACCATTCCGGTTTTGGGGAGAACATAGGAGATTATACAGAGAAGCCCAGCTAGCCTACATTGTCAGTGATGAAGCCAACCCTACCAATCATCCCATCTATGCATTGGACACTGACTTAGGCTCTAGTTTGCTACAGCTCACTAACACCCCTGAGGCCCCTTTACAGATCAGAAAGAAGCCCATTCTTAATCAGGAAACCTCCCCTCCAACCACCTCTATTTGGAAGATGTTCTTTGATGGAGCTTCCTCCAGTATGGGTGCAGGCGCCGGAGTGATATTCATATCACCCGGTCAAGAGATCATATCTCTGTCATACAAGCTAGAATTTGAAGTCACCAACAATGTGGTAGAGTATGAAGCTCTGGTTCTGGGGTTAAGAGCTGCCAAGGAAATGGAGATTAAAGAGATGGATGTGTTTGGAGATGCAGAAATGATTGTCCAGCAGGTCAAAAACGTTTATCAGGCTAAGAATCCTTGAATCAAGAATTACAGGAACGAGGTATGGGACCTGGTTGATAATTCCTTCCTGGCTTTTAATATTTCCTACATTCCAAGAGAGGAAAATACCCCATCCAACTTCTTAGCCTTCACAGCAAGCGTGCTCGAGGTTCCTGCACAGCCCACTGCCAGGTCTGATGTTGAAATAAGATACAAGCCTTCTATACCAGACAACGTCAAATACTGGAAGGTGTTTGAGGATGATCAGGAGATTGAAAAATTCCTCTAGTCCATTGATGACTTTTCCACAATGCACATAGATGAGAATCCTGAAGAGGAAGATGACCATCACCCTGGGGAATTTGTGAATAAAATAGCTGATCACCGGATCATTTAGCTACCCAGCAACCACATACCGAGAGGACTAATCCCATTAGAAAAGTTGTTTGATGGGAATGATGTGGCAGTAAAGGGTAAGGTTTCAGGTGATGATGATGACACAGCTAAATGCAACATAGGCACACCTGAGGAGCCAAAATTAGTCAAGCTGTCAAGGAGTTTGATTGAGGAGCAGAGAGCCGGATACACTAAGTTGCTGAAGGAGTTTGCTGATGTGTTTGCATGGACCTACAAAGACCTAAAAACGTATGACACATCAGTCATCGAGCACAAAATCCCACTAAAGGAAGATGCCAATCCATTTAAGCAGAAGTTGAGACAGATAAACCCCATGCCGCTACCTATCATGGAGAAGGAAGTGAAGAAGCTGCTGGATGCCCAGATCATTGTCCCCTTGAGATACTCTGAATGGGTGGCCAATTTGGTTCTGGTGAGAAAGAAAAGTGGAGAAATCAGACTCTGTGTCGATTTTCGGAACCTGAACAGAAGCTCCAGAAAGGACAATTATCCCCTGCCTAACATGGAACACATTTTGCAGAGGGTAACTGGTGCATCAAGGATATCCATGATTGATGGTTTCTCTGGATACAATCAGATATCAGTCATGCCTGAGGACAGAGAGAAAACAACATTCACCACTCCTTGGGGCACATTCATGTATGCCAAAATTCCCTTTGGGTTGATGAATGTAGGAGAAACGTTTTAGCGAGCCATGGACATAGCCTTCGTTGGGGAGAAGGACTAATTTGTGGTGATTTACCTAGATGACATCACAGTCTTCTCTAAGACTGATAAAGAGCAATGCTGCCACTTAAAAAGGGTTTTCTTGAAGTGTCAGAGGTTTGGCCTTTCCCTGAATCCCAAGAAATCATTATTTGCTATGCAAGAAGGCAAGTTGTTAGGCCATATAGTATCAGCAGAGGGAGTAAGAATTGATCCTGATAGAGTAGAAGCAATTCAGGCCCTGTCACTTCCCAGGTCTAAGAAAGAAGTCCAAGCCTTTTTGGGGAAGATAATTTTTCTGAGGAGGTTTGTTTCAAATTTTGTCGAGCTGGTGAAACACATCATAGCCATGCTCAGGAAGGGCCATGAGATAAAATGGACTGCTGAACCCAGGGAATCTTTTACGCAGATAAAGAAAGCATTGACCGAGGCGCCTGTGCTAATCAGTCCTAATTATTCTAAAGATTTCCTGATTTTCTCATTTGCTTCCGACGACTTAGTAGCAGCAGTCTTAGTACAGAGAAACGATCAAGGGCGAGAATAGCCCATTGCCTTCTTCAGCAAGGCATTGAGGGATGCTGAACTCAGGTATGAGATCATGGAAAAGCAGGCCTATGCATTGGTGAAAGCCCTCAAAGCCTTCAGGATCTATGTTTTTCACTCCAAGGTCACTGCATATGTCCCTTCACCCTCTGTGAAGGACATTCTTATACAACCTGACATAGATGGGAGAAGGGGTAAATGGGTAGCCAAGATCCTAGAGTTTGACCTGGAAATTAAGCCTACCAAGTTAATAAGGGGGCAAGGTTTGTCCAGGTTGCTGGCTGAATCCAATTTCAAAACTCTGGGGATTAACTGCATCAATGAACAAGCTGAGTCATCCAGCAGTAATTCCTAGATCACCACACCACTAGAAGAATGTCCCTGGTACAGGGATATCGTGTACTTTCTGCAGGAATTGAAGCCCCCTGACGGATTGGGAAAGAGTAGAGCCAGAGCTTTGAAGCTCAAAGCAGTCAAATATTGCCTCATTGACTGAGCCTTATACTGGAGAGACCCTTTGGGGATACTATTAAGATGTTTGGACCCGCTGCAAGCCCAGAAGGTAATGTTTGATTTTCATAGCAGTCTCTGTGGAGGTCATCATTTTTGGAAGACCACAGCCCACAAAATCCTCCGAGCTAGATATTACTCGCCTACTTTGTTTACTGATGTCTGCAAAGAAGTCAGGGCTTGCATTAAATGCCAGAAGTTCTCAGGTAAACAACAACTCAAGTCTCTGCCATTAAAACCTATAGTAGCTTCGACACCTTTTCAACAGTGGGGAATGGATTTCATTGGAGAAATTCATCCTCCCTCAAGCGGCCAGCACAGATGGATCCTCACTGCGACTGATTATTTCACTAAATGGATAGAAGCTGTCCCCACCAGAAGCACTTCTCACAAAGTAATCATCGGCTTCCTGGAGGACATCATAGCCAGATTTGGCTGTCCCAGCAAAATTGTCACTGACAATGCTTCCCCATTTCGGTCTGAGCCTCTAGTCAAGTTTTGTGAACAATTTGGGATTTCACTGATTCATTCCACTCCCTACTATCCTCAGGGAAACGGACTGGCAGAGTCCTCCAATAAAAGTCTAATCAAGCTCATCAAAAAATTACTGGAGGACAATCAGAAAGCCTGGGACTCAAAGCTCAAGTTTGCTCTCTGGGCTGATCGGGTGACAACAAAGAAATCCCTGGGTTTCTCACCCTTTCAATTGGTTTACGGAATAGAGGCCATTTTCCCCACTCAACTTGCCTTACATGTAGCCAATCTCCTCCAGGACTATGAGGGAGAGCCCAACCATGTGCTCAGAAGAATTCATCAGATGGTGGAGGTGCAGCAGATCAGAGAACAGGTCCTCGACAGAGCTTACAATCATCAGCAGAAGGTCAAGTGGGCTTTTGACAGGAAGAGCAAAAAGAAGGAATTTGAACAGGGCGATATGGTACTCAAGTGGGATGCACCCAGGCAGGAAAAGGGCAAACACAGTAAATTTGATGCCCTCTGGTTTGGGCCTTTCAAGATCCTCGAAGTGTTTTCAAACAACACTTACAGGTTGCAGGATCTGGAAGGCAATGAAGTTTTTGGCAGCCCAGTAAATGGGCATTTCTTGAAAAAATGTTTTTTGTGAGCCACAGTCGGCTCTTTTTGTTTTGTTTTGTACATATTGTTTCTATTTTCTATTTTTCGGACTAATAAATGACTCCATAGCCCAACAGCAAAGGCACTAAGTCTGCAAAAAAGTTCTTAGAGCATCACAGGGACGACTCTATCCCCCATGGAGCCAAATGTTAGCGATATTTCTTGTATAAGGGGGTAGAGTGCAAAATAATGGGTCAAAACCCACTTATCCTAAGTTTTGGGCGCAAGCGCATCTGCATTAAACATGGGTCACTTTTGGATGGCTGGATTTTGCACGCC
>ML781280.1:1512634-1537413 GCA_009831015.1 Picea engelmannii | reverse complement strand
AACTCTCCAACGGTTCATATTGGCGTGCCCGGATCAATGGCGATGAAGACCATTCCGGACCCCCCCTGCCCTTCTACCTTTAAGCAGAGGGGGGGGGGGTCCGGAATCGACAAAGTATCTTTGAGCGGCCAAGATTTCAGTGCCCAGATCAACGGTGCTTGGACAACCTCGTCCTCCTCAGCCACTCTGGGTTTATATGGCGTGGGCCCTTCCCTCATCATGACGTCCTCCTTTCCACCTTTCTCATGCTGCCATGTGTCACTCTTCCATCCCCCTTACTTCTAGTTGTCCACTCGCCGCTCGCCATGTGTCCCTTACATCAGCCCCTCACCAAAAGGCGAGTTCGTTATCTCTCACCTTCCCTCTGTCCTCCCAAGGCCTATCACCATGGACCATCCTCTATCACCCTTCTCAGACCTCGCCACTCCTCTTCCACGTCCTCATAATCCGACGCCATTCCCCCTTTTTTACCATACGCCCTGTTCTCTGCGTTGGCCGCCATGCTTTTCCACCAAGACTTTCAGTTATCCTAGGTGGCAGCGCGAGAAGCCTTCCTTATCCCAAAGTGCTGAGTTGGCTAGATCGTCCTCGATCCCAAGAACCAGTTATTAAAGTGGTTGATGGTGGTTAGACATTGTCTCTGCCATAATGGGAACGTCCCGCAATGAATTAAAGGCACGTTGATTCGTTGATAAAACTGTCAGAAGATCGATTGCGTCTGCCATAAGTTGCACGATTATTCAAAGATTGTGGCTGTAGAGTGTCAGAAGCCATGCAGACGCAAAGACTTCAATGCAGTATCTTGGTTCTTCTGTTGTTGTTATTTTGAGTATATGAAAGCATTTTTGCCATTTTTGTATCTATCAATGGTAGAGCTAAGCTCCCGACTGTAAAGTTTCAGTGAACATTCTGGTTTCCTGGTCATGCCTCTGTGTTTGAGACTTCTTGGTTTATAACAAACAGTTCTCCTTTTTCCATCTTTGTTTCGTCCCATGCTAGGGAATCCACAGTCGAAAGATTCGCGTGGATTTAACAATCTTGTTATGATAAAGGATTTGTTGTGACATTGTTGTGCCCCCTGGTGTTATGTGTTTGAATATAAGAAGATCTTGTGTTTGAATGCTTTCTTCTTCAGTCTGTTATGAACCTGATGTTTATGATAGACTTTTGCACCTTTCTCATGAAGTCTTCCCCCTACTCACCCCTTTATTGCAACTCACTGTTTGAAGTTTATCAAGACCTCACTCGTTCATGCATGCCTGGTCTGGTTTCTGAGTTGAGACGATACTGTTCTGAGGTTCCTTCCATTTGATCACCCTTTCAAACAAATCGTGACATTAAACTGATGGGCATCGGGCTCTGCTCCTGCTAGCAGTCCAGGAGTGACTTCCGTCGCCAACAGGGCCTACATAAATGAAGTCTGGGATCTGGTTGACAGTTTCTTCTTTTCTTTTAATATCTCTTTTGTTCCAAGAGAGGAGAACACTGTGGAAGATTCCTTGGCCATTTCAGCAAGTAAGTTCAAGATTCCTTTGCCCCTCAAACTCAAGTATGATGTGGAAGTAAAATACAGACCCTCTATTCCTGACAATGTCAAACATTGGAAGTTTTTTGAATGATCTTGAGATGAAAATATTTCTTGAGACTGTGGATGAATTTTCTAATTTGCATATTGATCGGGATCAGGACACTGAAGAAATCCCTCATGTTGTTTTTCTGAATAAAATTGTTGACCATCATATTGTTTAGTTACCTAGTAACCATATTCCGAAGGGACTTGTCCCCTTAGAGATGTTGTTTGATAGAAATGATGTTGCTGTGAAGGTTAAAGGCTCAACTGAAGAGGTTGATGTGACACAATGAAATTTGGGAATAGAGGGGGATCCAAAGTATGTTAAATTGTCTAGCAGTTTGTCAAAGGAGCAAAGGGCTGATTATGTCAAGCTTTTGAAGGAGTTTGTTGATGTGTTTGCCTGCAAATATGAAGATTTGAGAACATATGACACCAACATCATCGAACATAAAATCAATTTGAAAGAAGAGGCCAAACCTTTTAGGTGGAAACTCAGACAGATAAATCCCACGTTGTTGCCTATTATGGAAAAATAAGTGAAAAAGATGTTGGATGCCCAGATCATCATTCCTTTGAGATATTCAGAATGGGTAGCTAAATTGGTGCCTATGAGAAATAAAAATGGGGAAATCAGATTATGTGTAGATATCATAAATTTGAACAGGAGCTCCAAAAAGGATAACTACCCCTTGCCAAAGATGGAGCGCATTTTTCATAGAGTGAATGGTTCATCTAGGATGTCCATGATTGATAGATTTTCTGGCTACAATCATATCTCCGTCCTGCCTGAAAATAGAAAAAAGACAACCTTCACTACTCCTTGGGGCACATTCGTGTATGCTAAAATTCCCTTTGGATTGATGAATGCAGGAGAAACCTTCCAGCGAGCCATAGACATTGCCTTTGTTGGGGAAAAAGATAAATTTGTAGTCATTTATTTGGATGACATTACAATATTCTCAAGGTCTGATAAAGAGCATTGCCACCATCTAAGGAAAGTCTTCCTAAAGTGTAGAAGGTTTGGTCTCTCCCTCAATCCTAAGAAATATTTGTTTGCTATGAAGGAGGGAAAATTATTGGGACATATTGTGTCAGTTGAAGGGGTAAGAATTGATCCAAGTAGAGTAGAGGCCATACAGGCCTTATCTTTTCCCAGATATAAGAAAGAGATTTAGTCTTTCTTGGGTAAAATCAATTTTCTGAGAAGATTCACTTCTAATTTTGCTGAGTTGGTTAATCACATTACAACCATGCTTAGAAAGGGAAGCGAGGTGAAATGGACTACTGAGTCCAGAAATTATTTTGACCAAATAAAAAGGGCTTTGACTGAAGCACTTGTTCTCATCATCCTTGACTATTCTAAGGAATTCATGATATTTTATTTTGCCTCATCTAATATATTGGTTGTTGTTTTGCTACAGAAAAATACAGAGGGGTTAGAGTAACCTATTTCCTTTTTCAGTAGAGCATTGAGGGCTGCAGAAATGAGATATGATATCATGGAGAAGTAGGCATATTCTTTGGTGAAATCCCTCAAGGATTTCTGAATCTATGTTCTACATTCAAAGATTATTGCATATGTCCCCTTAGCCTCAGTAAAAGAGATATTGATCCATCCTGACATAGATGGGAAGATAAGCAAATGGATTGCCAAAATCATGAAGTTCAACCTAGAAATAAATCCCACTAAATTGGTAAAAGGCCAAGGTTTAGCCAGGCTAATGGCTAAATCAAACTGCAAGGCTTCGGGGGTTAATTTCATGAACATACATTCAAAAAATCAACAAACTGAGATTGCTGATAAAGACTCTCATGTCAATCTGAACTTATCATAATGCACCTGGTATAAAGATATCATATAGTTTCTGTAGAGGTTGAGGCCTCCTGATGGTTTGAACAAAAACAAGGTAAGATATTTGAAACTAAAAGCGATCAAATATTGTCTCATTGATCAGCTTTTGTACTGGAAGGATCCTCTGGGAGTTTTGTTAAGATGTCTAGACCCACATGAAGCCCAAAGAGATATGACTGATTTTCATGACAGCTTATGTTGGGGACATCATTTTTGGAGGACCACATCTTATAAAATCCTCAAAGCTGGGTATTTATGGCCCAACCTTTTTTCTGATGTTTGTGCAAATATTAGAGCTTGTTTCAAATGCCAAAAGTTTTCTGGAAAGAAGCAGCTCAAATTTTTACCTTTGAAACCTGTAATGGTTTATGGACCTTTTCAGCAGTGGGGTATTGACTTCATTGGAGAGATCCACCTAGCCTCAAGTGGCCAACACAGGTGGATTTTGACTGCCATTGATTATTTCACGAAATGGATAGAAGTCATCCCTACAAGGAGTGCCTCCCACAAGGTAATCATTATCTTCCTTGAAGATATCATGTCCATATTTGGCTGTATAAGAAGGATTGTTACTGACAATGATGCCTCCTTCAAATATGAACCATTGATCAAGTTCTGTGAACTATATGGGATTACATTAATCCATTCTACTCCTTACTACCCTTATGGAAATGGTTTGGCAGAGTCGTCTAACAAAAGCCTCATAAATATCATCAAGAAATTGTTAGAAGACAACAAAAAATCCTGGGACTCAAAGATGAAATTTTCATTATGGGATGATAGAGTTACAACAAAGAGGTCACTGGGTGTTTCCCCTTTTCAAATTGTGTATGGGGTGGAGGCTATTTTTCCTACTCAACTTTCCTTTCCTGTGGCAAAATTCCTCCAGGACTACCAAGGAAAACCTGATAATATGGTCAGGAGGATACAACAGCTCATAGAAGTACAAAAATCTAGGGAGCAGTTGCTTGATAAAGCTCAGGATCACCAACAGAAAATGAAACAAGCCTTTGACAAGAGAGAAAGCAAGGAAATTTTTCAGCTGGGGGATCTGGTGCTCAAGTGGGATGCCCCCAAGTAGGACAGAGGAAAACATGGTAAATTTGAAACCTTATGGTTTGGTCCCTTCAAGATTTCTGAAGTGTTTTCAAATAACACCTATAGGTTGCATAAATTAGAGGATTCTGAAGTTTTTGGTGGCCCTATCAATGGACACTTTCTGAAGAGATATTTTTTCTAAGCGATGATTGGCTTTCCACCATTGTAATTATCACTTCCTTTTATTTTCTGTCTAAATAAGAGACTCCATCAACCAAAATCTAAGGCACTTGAACTGTGCATTCTTGGCAGCTCGTAGGGAGCATACCATCCCTTATGGAGCCAAATGTTATCACACAAAACAACATGAACACATTCAAACATGTACAGTCTGCAATGATTGATATCCCCTGTGCAAGTTCATTGTGGCAATATATCCAAGCACAGTTGGAGGGACTCCAAGGTTAGCAGGTAGGTAAAAGTTTGGCAAGGGCGCTAAAGTAGTCGGTGTGCCAAGAGCTCATGTCCCTTTCAGATCGATGGTCTTAGATCATTTCAGGGCCGCAACATGCGCGAACGTTAAAATACAAAGGGCAGGCCGAAATCCAAACCATGGTTTTGTGAGGAGGCTACATGGCAGAAGAGGGTGCGTTCTGAGCCCGAAAGCGGTGTGGGTCCAAACTGCTTTCGATGGCCCCGAAATCATGTGCACATTAAATATTCGACAATGATAGGTGGTTTCTCGCTAGTCGTCCATCCACACTACCGATCCTAAGGAGAGTTCAACCAATGGACAAGGATCGACCTTTGCGGCCAATCCAGTTGTGACAGTTGGTCTTCTTCCAATCGTCCAACCACGCTCCAATACCGATGAAGATCTAGTTAATGAAGCAGGGACTGGTAGCTGAAACCTCAGCTCAATCCATAAATAGAAAGCATGAAATTTATGGCTGAGGAGACAGGACTGTCAGCACGAGGTACAACAACAAACAGTTTTCTTGCATGCCCATGTTGAGGTAGGTTTGTGTATGATAGAAGGAAACACGTACAAACTGATAGAAGGTTGCACAGACACAAATCTTTGATTGAGATTGCCAGATCACACTCCTGGCAGTTGTGGACTGATCTGAGTATAAGTATATTAGTTAAATATTTTGTTATGGTCAAATGGTTGAGCAGAGCTCCCTACTGTGTAATTTTGATGCCAGAACTTTCTCTGGTTATGTATCAAACTTGAGACTTTCGCATTAATAGAAGTCAACTTCTTTCATCTCTTTGTTTAAACAGTGTTGAAACACTCGAGCATGGAGGATCTAGTCGAGGGTTGTGGTCCTATTTTAACGTAGGTTTGATTATAGTATTGATGTGACCATTTTTAGTCAGCTTCTTTGTTATTTTATTTCCCCTTATGCTGAAAGTCTCGAACATGGAGGATCCATTCAACTTGTTGTGGTTACACGGTAATGTAGGTTTGATTATTATGCTGCTGTGAAATTTTTCAGTGTCTGAAACTTGATTTCAAGAGTGCTCTTGGGCCTGCGTTTTTCTTCACTAAGCTGCTTGAAGGCCAGATGCTCATGGCAGACTTGTTCACCTCTCTCACTAAGTCTTCCTTCTGCTCACCCTTAAACTCAAATCACTGACTAAATTTAATGAGGACCTCACTTCCATGTGCATTTCTTGTCCAGTTTCTGTGTTAAAATCATTCTTATACTGAGTTTTGTCCATTTGACCTCCACTCATAAAACCAACATTCACCAAACATTTTGATGGGTATTGGGCTTATCCTCTTGCAATCTGAGGGTGACAACCGCTTTAAACTTAGGCTCAAATTTTTAAACTAGGCTTAGAATTTTTTTAGAGGATTTTATAATTAATAAAAATTACTCATTTAATAATTATTTTAAGTTCGACAATGTCAAAAAAAAAATTGTTTTCTAGGCACCTAGGTTCATTGACTCACCTTTATTAAAATCGTGACGTGCCCTTCAAGACGCACTCCGTGCCTCAAGAGTGCCACTCGTCTTTATTCAAGTTTTATTTATGCGACGTGCCCTTCAAGATGCACTATGTGCTCCAAGGGTGCCACTCGCCTTTGTTCAAGTTTTATTTATGCGACGTGCCCTTCAAGACGCACTACGTGCTCCAAGGGTGCCACTTGCCTTTGAATGATTTTGGTAGTTGTCCAACCCTTGGAGTCAATACTCCATCAAGCAACCTTGTGAGAGACTAAGGGCCTCTAAGGAATAAGGACCGTGCCATATTGCGCACCCCTTAGAATCTTCGTGAGAGACTGTCTCAGTCTGCCCTCACTACATCGTGGATATCTAGAACTAGGTAATCGTTAACGTACAATTCAATCCACGATGAGAGTTCTAGTAGGATGTGGCAGGGCTACTGCCACACCTCTCCCTCAATATCTGGTTGTTGTGCATGGCCCCTTTACTCCTTATGTGAGTCTGATTAGCAAGCAATCGTCAGCCTACATCCATCAACGAAACACTGTCAATGATCCATAACAACACCATAATATACCCAATGATATGTCATACATGCATAAATAGAAATACCCAAACCATATATAGTCCACTCCTTGACTCGATCCAGAGTATAAGGAGGTCCATTGATGCCATCGACATCCTCGATCTGTCAAGTTCCCTTCACACTCAGGAGAAAATTGTCAATAACACCTGTCTATACATAGATATTAAATAACATAACATCATAATCCAACAACATCATCACTAGAATCCATAAGTGAAACAAACAACCATCTACTAAACCGGATCACTTGCACACAAGTGTCCTCAAAGAATAAGTCAAATCATGTGCGTGCAAGAGAGAGATGTTACATACACCCCCTCTTATTTTAAAATTTGTCTCGAAGTTTCACAATATATATGTGCAGTAAATAAAGTATCTGACCAGATTTGAATGTCTAACTATCAAACAAAAATGGAACTATTGGCGCATATATATGTGTCCTCCCAGGTAGCCGAGTGTGGACTATAATTGTCCCACTATACCTTGACTTGATCGATTGTTCGACACTGTAGCTGTCAAATGTGATGGTCCAAAATGCAGATTGGCTCCGTTGTGAGTGCACCCTCATCTGACACTTTCAAGGAACTCATGTCAATCACATGTGTAGGATCACTAACATAATGTCTCAAAACAGATACATGAAAATCATCGTGCATACGCCTCAAAGAATCAGGCAAGGCTATTCGATAGTCCATGGGCCCTTTATTTTCCACAACTTTGAAAGGTCCCACAAACCTAGGAGATATTTTAGCACCCTTTCTAAACTTGATCGAACTCTTGTGCGGTTTCACCCACAAGCAGACTTGATCACCAACTTCATAACTACAGTCAACGCGATGCAAATCGACATAACTCTTCTGTTGATCCTGCACTTTCTTGATCCTTTGTCTTATCATTTGCATTTGTTCTTCCATTTCTTAGATCGCTTCTGGTCCTACCAAGACCCTATCCTAAAGTCGATCCTAGATCAAAGGCGTCCGACACGGTCGCCCTTAAAGAAATTCAAATGACGCCATCTTAATGGTGCTTTGATAGTTGTTGTTGTATGAAAACTCTACCAGTGGAAAGAACTCCTCCCAACGCTTTTGTTGGTCCATCACATACATACGCAACATATATTCCAATATTTGGTTCATTCTTTTTTTCTGCCCATCTTTCTCTGAGTGATATGCTGTACTAAAGTTAAGTTGGGTTCCCAAGACCTCTTGGAAACTAGTCCAAAATCGTCCTATAAACAATGATCCTCGATTAGAAATGATCTTCTTCGGCATGCCATACAATCTCACAATCTCGTTGATGAAAAATCTATCTATGTCTGGCGCCTGATACATCGTATGCACAGAGATAAAATGTGCACTCTTCATCAGAGTGTCAACTACCATGAAAATCAAGTCGTGCCTCCTTGTCATCAGTGACAATACAACAATGAAGTCCATCGAAATGACCTCCCATTTCGATTCCAGAATAGCGTGTGGCTATAGTAATCCTTCCATATTTCTATGTTCATTCTTCACCTACTGACATTCTAGACATCTCACCATGTAGTTCAATATGTACGCCTTCATTCCTTTCCAGAAGAATAAGGATTTAAGGTCTACCCTCATCTTCGTGACTACTGGGTGAGCCATGTACACGATTCTATGAGCTTCATTTAAGATCAAACTTCTCAACTCGTCACTAGGCAATATGTAAATACGGTTATTAAACCTCATTAATTCATCGTTTTCCATAGTAAATCCCACAAATTTTGGTACCAACATGGTGTCTTGTACAATATTTCCTTAACCTCTTTATACCAGTCATCGTAGCGCTGTATAGTTAGAATATTTTCATGAAGATTCATTTGGAGTGGTATCACCGAAAAAATGCATGGTCTCCGACTCAACGCATGGTCTCCGACTCAACGCATCTGCCACTCTGTTCACTGTTCCTTTTATGTAGGTAATCTCAAAATCATACTCGCTAAGCAGTTATGACCAACGCCTTTGTCGCATGTTCAAGTCACTTTGCGTAAAAATGTGTTGCAACCCACAATGGTATGTTTTCAGTTCAATTTTTTGTCCAATCAGGTAGTGCCTCCATAATCTCAAGGCATACACACTAGACAACAACTCCAAATCATGCGTCACGTAGTTCTCCTTGTGATTTCTTAACTTCCTTGAGATGTAAGTGATCACTCGACCATCTGGCATCAAGATTCCTCCTAATCCTTCCTTGGATGCATCCGTGCATACCAATAAGTCCTCGTCCATGTTAGGTAATTTTAGTATAGGTTTTGTTGCCAACAACTCCTTGAGCCTTCAAAATTCTTCTGTGCATTTCTAGGTCCATACAAACTTTTTGTTTTTCTTCTACAATTCCGTGATCGGATTTGCTATTTTCAAAAAACCTTCGATGAACTGTCGATAATATCCAGATAATCCCATGAAGCTACGTACTTCTGGTACATTCATCAATACAAGCCATCCCATAATAGCCTCTACCTTCATTTCATCCACAATGATACCTTCCCCGGAGATAACATGCCCTAAATAATGAATCCTCGATTGATAAAAAGATCATTTCGACAGTTTCCCGTATAACTTGTTTTCTCGAAAACACTGTAGTACCAAGCACAAATGTTCATCAAGTTATTCCTTTGTCTGAGAATATATCAATATGTCATCAATGAATACGTTAACGACCATGTCCAAGTATCCACGGAACACCCCATTCATCCAGCTCACAAATTTCCCTAGGGTGTTCATTCGTTCAAAAGGTAAAACGATAGACTCGTAATGTCCGAACCCTTTCTTGAATGTGGTCTTAGGAATATCCTCCTCTTTAATTCGTAACTGGTGATAGCTTGATCTCAAGTTGATCTATACAACACCGTTGCGTCCTTCACTTGATCAACAATCATCTATTCTAGGCAACAGATATTGGTTCTTGATCATTGCCTTGTTCAATTGACGGTAGTCAATACAGAGTCTCCACGACCCATCCTTCCTTCTTATGAAAATAAAGGCGCACCCCAAGGTGACACACGTGGACATAAGTCCCAATTCCAAAAACTCCTTCAGTTTCATTTTCAACTCCTATAACTCAGGCGTTCACATCTAATAAGGCGTTCTTGCTATCGGTTCAGTTTTGAGTTTCGAGTCGATTGTAAACTCCAATCTCTCTTCCGGGTGGCAAGCCTGGTAACTCTTCTAGAAATACGTCGAAAAAATCTTGTACTACCAGAAGGTATTCTAATCCTTCTGCCTCACATATTTCGTTTAGCACTAAGATGGAATATAACTTGCATCCCTTACACAAGCTCTTTTGTAGCACCTAGTTCTATCAAAATACTAAAACTTGGTCAGGGATTATGCCTGATGTCTCGAGCACAATGGGTTGGTGCTCAGCCTAGCGGTTATTCACTGCTGTGTGAATCCTGTGGGATTTTCTCCAGTCTCCAACTGTAGTGTGTCTTATTTATCTAGCCACTCTGGCCTTCTCAACGAGACAGTCTCACTGGTAATGTGGCGCTCCACATATCCCAACCCGGTCTTTGGTCTCCTAGCCTCGAAGTAGAAGTTGCTGGCCTACTAGCCTAAGATCCTGGTCTGTTCTGTTGATAGGCCTAAATTGTAGCTACTGGAAGTGCTTCCTATGATGCAGTGGTCCCCTGTAGGGAATCCTCTGTTGAGGAACTTGTCGTGGTGGTGTTGTGAACAAGGGTCCTCTAGACTTATCTTGATACCATGATGTCTTGTTTGGCTGGTGTCTGATGTTGTTGCACACCTGATGTCGTCAGTCTAGATGGTCTTGTAGGAGTCCTACCTTGACTCTCTCGAGTCAATTATTCCTTAGCTATGAGACCTACTTGACTGCATTGTGCAACGTCTGAGGCATTAATATCCTCACCTTCGCATGAAAGCTAGAGTTGAGGCCGAACATGAACTTTTTGACCTCTAACTTCTCCGTGTTCAGATGCGGGGCATACAAAAGTAGCTCCATAAATATGGTCTCATAATCTGGCACCGTACAACCACCATGTTGTAAGGAGTTGAACTCATTGAGGTGGCGCTCAATGAATTCCTCTGACAATTGCTTCTCCTGGAACCGTTCATCGAACAATTCCCATAACACGGCTTCGACGACCATGTTTAGTTTAGGTATGAGAATTTTCCACCATAGAAGAGCACTTCCCTTCAGCTAAAATACCACCATGCAGACCTTCATGTTGGAGGTTGTAACCACAAAGCACATTGTCTTGTTTTCCAACCATGCCTCGGCGGCTGAGCCGTCCGTGGAACTTATGAACTCGAGAAACTTAACCTTCTCGAGTTCTCCATGAATTCTACCATTGCTAGCTACAACGCACTATGAACCGTCATTGGGTGCAGGCACCCTGGACTCTTCTCTATCTAGGCAGTTAATCAAGGCCTCTGACATCCTCAGAAAGGACATTGTTTGAGCAACCACATTCCCCACAGAAAAAATGCTCATGCCCAATGACTTGTTCTTCTCCTTGGGGGTTAGACCCCTCTGGCATGGATGCTACCATAGGCATCATGCCTCTACCCCCCCTAACACCACGTCGTCTACCTCCTTGATGTCCTGTAACCATGATTACCACATGGACAAGTTTAAATTTTAATCAGCGATAAGTTATTAATCAAGTGTTTAATATAGTGGAAGGTGTGACGATCCATACTAGTAGGGTTGAACCCGCTCTGATACCATATGTAACGGACCTCCATTACGCCTAAGAAAAATTGAAGCTCAAAAGGTAATTTTTTTTTTGCGTTAAGAAGTTAACATCAACACATGATCCCATCAACGCTTAAGCAAAAACATCATAAGTAAAAGCATTACCAACTACTCATCATGGAAATCACTAACGACGCATTCAACGTGTTAACAAAGGATAGTGACACATAAAAATAAGTAGTGTAGCAAATCAACACATCATAATAATCTTGAAATGTTTTACAACATGTACAATCAGATAATGAATATAAAATGACTACCCGACCTGTTAGTGTCTTTCATTCCTGTCATTCACCAATAATCAAATATGCTCTTTCAAGGTTGTTAATAGGGTCCTAGGTCAAATGTTTATATTTTCAAATAAATTTTCAAATAAAATTTGGTCATTGGTTAGTATGTCTAGTTCAGTGCTACTCCCTTCACTTGTTCATGGTTGTCATCATGCATCATGGTCATTGTTATCATTTCATGTCATGAGTCATCAATTGAGTTGGTGGGTCATCATCCATCATGGTCATTGTTATAATTTCATGTCATGAGTCATCAATTGAGTTAGTGGGTCATCATCTAGGTCATGGTCTAGGATTCAAATTTGAAATGTCATCATAATGTTAGTCATAAAAAGTAAAAAGTGAGTCATATTCATCATTTGGGTCACCATCATGGAAGTTATCACCTTAGGGACAAATGAAATAAAGGTAAGGTAATGTTCCACATAAAAAATCATGATGTAGTCACATCACATGATGTCACTTGCAAAAATCGACTTTCAAAGCCATTAAAAGACCATCCTAACATGCTCATTCTTCATTTCAGTTTTCTTAACCACCTCTCCACCATAGAGGTTCATCTCAGCCACTAGGGCATCGAAATACTCCATCAAAATCCTTGTTTTCCTCCCACGCTATGTTTCTGGTACCCCACGCTACGTTTTTGGTTTTCATGCTGCGCATTTGAAAAAGGAGGAAAATATAAGCATCCGAGGGTTTGATCAACAGTTTGCAGGTTCAATTACATTCTTGTCAAGTAAGTGGACATTCTCATCAGCTTTGCTAGACTTATGTTCTTCAACAAGTGGTGAAAACTCACTTTTGCTTTCCTTCGCTATGCTTCTGCATAGTTTCACTGGGATTTTTCTTAGAGCCTCTAAATGATGAAAATTTTGCATGGTTGGATAGACCTTGACCTCTACATCATATATATGTACTTTCTTGGCCAGGTCAGCTTATATTTTTTAAGGAAAAGTAAAAAAAACTAGTCAAATTCCATGTCTCTGCCACCTTTTTGGACCCCTCGCTGCACTGCTGGAGTCATCTTGGGAGGTTGTGTTTTTGGAAGCCAGGGAGATGGATTTTTGCAGGTTTCAAAGTTCATAGGTCTTCTACACATCCAGAGCTATCTCCTACAACCATTATTTCAGAAAAAATATGCATAAAAGATACCCAAAGGGCTCCTCCCAGACCATGCTATGCTTATGTCCTGCATGCTACGCTTCTGCAGGACTATGCTGTGCTTCTGAGAAAAAGGCTCGATTTCGAGTTTTGTGAGTCAAGGTCAAAATTTATTGATGTAATTTGTCATGATGAGAGTTTACTTGATGTAATTGAGTGTAATAATTATGGTTAAATTCATTCCATGTAAATTTTGTGATAATTAATGTTTGGAAAAGTCAACTAAGTCAGTTGAGTCTAAATAGGAAGTTGGTTTCTAACCTCCCTAGCTTTTGGTGTGGTTAGAGAGAATATTGTAATCAATTCCTAGGAGGTAGGATTCGACCCTTTGGATGAGAAAATTTATTTTACATCTATATGTAGACCAAATGAAATCAACAAAAGGGTTGGACATCAGAGAGTAGAAGATTTGGAGCCTTGTGTACAATTTATTTTTGTAGAAATACAAGGTCAGTTATAGCTATTATATAGGGATTCATGTGGTATTATTTCGTGGCAGTGTTTTTTAATTCATTTTTATGAATGCTTAATTCTCCTTGTTTCCATATCTTTTCTTTTAGTGATCTTCCTATAATATGTTAAACATAATTCACAAAGTTTATGATCTGTTTTGTTAGGAATTTCATGTTTATGTTATTCATATTCTAACAAATGAACTCATGCTTGTCATGCTCATTTTGAACCTTTTCTTTTCCACCCTACACTACAATTGACAACCTCAAAGTGTCACTGAACATACCTACCATGCCCCTTGGTATCCCTACATCTGAAATCTTTTAGATCTGACCTAGTTTCCTTGGCCTCTCTTCCTGATCTAGCTAAAACCCTAAATTTCAAAACCCTAGAGCTCATACCTAGCCTAATATCCTTTTACCCTCTTCAGTCATATTTTTACTGTAAGATCACAGAGAGATCCCTCTCTAATTTGGTAGGGCTAGCTATCAAATCCTAAGTGGTTCGAGGTTACCTACGTCAGTTTCCATTCTCAGCCTTTGGACACTATGGAGCATAACACGCCCAAGGTTAGGACCTCCAGGACACATAACCAACGCTCAAGCCTAGGTTCCAATTTATTTTAACCATTTAAGGTCTTAGGGCAGGCTACTGTTCTAAGGAACAAGGAGGTGTCTACATCCCACTAACAAACAAGTCCAATCATCAACTAGATCCATCCATCAATCTTATTCATCAATTAATCATGGCGCAAAGATAATCAATATCATTATCAATCATACATCAACAATTAAATATTCATTGCACACGAGAGTAAACAATTCTAGAACAATCACATGTTGACTTAAGTAAGGCGCAAGAGAAATCTAGTCACTAAATCAATCATATATCTAATAAATTCATGACGCCATATTAGTTAACATTTAAATTCAATGTGCAAAAGAATAATGACGAAGTAATCACACACCCACTTAAATTAAGGCGCACAAGTACATTTTTTTACTAAACTAATCATGCATCACCATTATTTCAAGGCGTGCGGTAAGCAAGCTAAATCATTTTACATCCATCATTAATCCAATGCACAAGCAATCCAATAATTGAATCACAACATAATCCATGGCGCAAGGTAAATTTATAACTCAATCATTCATCAATTATTAATTATTCATTTCACCAGAGAAAACTATTGATTTATCTCATGGCGCAACCAATATATCTAATCAACCAATCATACATCAATTTAAGGGAAGCATTAGTAACATATACACATATCGTTATACATCATCGTTGTTCATAACGCAGAATTCATCAACATTTATATCGTGGCGCGCGAATGATTTATTTACTTATGTAATCACCCCTCTACATTTTCAAGGTGTGCAAGCAATATAATTGTTAAATTGATCACACATCAACATTAATCAAGGCGCTCATGTAATCAAATCACATCCAAACATTCAATACATCTCTTTTAATACATGGCACAAAATAAGTATCAATTCCAATTCATGTGTAAAGTAGTCGTGTTTTTCAATGAGGCTTACAATTTACATTGTAAAGTCCCCAACTTAGGTGCTATTAATCTGCAATAGTTATTCAACAATTTAATTCATACTCAAGTAAATTCGATACATCAGCTATAATGCATGCGCGAATAGAATTCTTTCATTCATTTATATACCGACACCAAAATAAATCAAGCATTCAGTAGATCCTTTTATTGACAAGTCATAGATATCTAAAGTGCTCATTAAAATTAACATTGAGATATAAAATGACACTTAACAATGAATATTAAACTTGATAACTTCTAGACATCATAAAACTATAAAACTATAAAATGATACAAATAAAACTATCTGATCACATTGAAAGAAGATATCTGCCTTTGAATATTACTAACTAAAATCAAATGAAACTAAAGGACACTCCAATGTGCAGGGCATATTCTAATGCCAAACAAAAGTGTAAGAATAAGAAAAATATCGGTACTTAATAACTCAGAGAAATGAAGAAAAACGTAGAGTTGGTCAATTCCCCAACAACGCAGAGATAATGAGGAAAGTTATGGGAAAAAATAGTGAGTAACACACAGAGATAAAGAAGGTAAAAACTCATGCTGGTTCCCCCACGAGCTAGCATGTTTTACACAAAAAAATATGCAGAGATAAACATGGTATAACCGCATGCTGGTTTCTCCCACATTTTGAGTGTTGTTCCTGAGATTACACTTAAGGTTCAAAGAGTAATGTCAAGGCATCAGAAATATAAAGAGATATTTTGAAAGGTGCTTTTTCTTCCGTTAGTTATATAAGAATTAATCCTTAAATGAAATTAATGATAGAACAGAACATAGGTTGTCTTTTGTCGTCAAAGTCGATTTATAAAATCAAATGATATGAGAGAAATTTTACAAAACTCTTAAAAAAAATGAGGCATCAATACAAGATGAATCTTATCTTGCTCATAGTAGAAGAAAATAAAGAATGCACCCTTGAAAGGATATAAGATACAATGATCCAAGTAGCTTGCAGGTCTTGTATTTACTTACAGTGAATATAGAGGAAAAACTGCTTGCTTATCAAATCACTGATAAAATTCGATTACAGTAGATGTAGTACTAAGTTGCAACCACTCACTCATCAAGGAATGACATAAAGAAAGCTAGAATTATGAAATACAGGAGAGACACATAACTCAAACTGCACAAAGGTTGGAATCTCAGTCTGCACTTGTATTAATTCTCACAAAAAAAGATTTTATCTATTACATTCGGCAAGAAGCAGCCTGTGTTAATTCTTTGAAATATGTATTTATACAAAAATGTTCTCAACCCTAAGCAATTAGAATTTTCCTAATTTCAAAAATAGTAAATATTACAATATGTGAAATTTGAAACGCTTCACTTGCATCTCCCCTGTCTCTTCACCATGCTGGCAGAGACGTTTCTTCTTCTTGTTCTCTAGCTCAGAAACAACTGGTCTCTAATCATGATCTAGATACATGACATGCCCGCATTGTCTCATTTGTTCCCAGACATGTTGGCTTTACCTTGCTCGACACATTGCACACATTTGCCTACGAATTGCACCACCAATTTGGAAGGCTCCGTGGTGTCATTTGCCTCAAAAGTATATAATTTATTTTCTAAGTGAGGAAACCTATCTTCTATCCTCTTGTATTTTGAAGATAAAGACTGTAACTGTAGACTAGGATTGACTATCCATTTATTGATCTGGGTAATATCAATTTGTTTCAACTGCAAGATTTCAACTCGAGCCTCTTCCATGTTTATCTTGAAATCAAGTTGATTTTTTTTTATATCAACTTTCCCCAAAACTTCAGAGATATTATCTTTTGCTAGGCCTAGTCACTCTTTGTTGAGTGAATAAAATGACTCTTCACAAGCTTTCTTCACTTCCTTATCTAATATTTTACTTTCAACTATGTTAGCCTCCCAGGTTTTCAGTATTATATCGCCTCTAGTTTGCTCCAAAAGAGACAATCTAGAGACCATGGCTACTTCCTCTCTTACTGATGACACAACTGCTTCCTGGAAAGTAGCTCGAGCAATGATGGCCTCTCTCTCCTTTAAGAAAATGTTTTTTAAGGATTGGTCTACCACCCAAAAATGGTTTTAGACAACTTCTACCTTAGTGAAAAGGCTTTGTTGTGTTGATTCTAGTTTCTTGCGCACCTCCAGTGCTTGGGATTGGAAAATTTCCATATCTACATCCATGTTTTCAGTCAGGTTTATTCTGGCCTGTAGTTGTTTTACCAACTCTCCTTGCTAAACGACCCATTCTCTACTTTCTTGTGCATTCTTATATATTTAGTTGAGACTAAATTTGAGCTGCTAGATTTCCTGTCTATCACAAGCTCTAGTCTTCTCAAAACCCTTATTCATCTCAGTCCCGACCTTCTGTTCCACAGTCTTTGCTTGATTTTGCAATTGGCTCACCAGCAGACCGTTCTGCTTCAATTATTCCTTTAGGTTCCCAAATGAATAATGATTTGTTGTGGCAAAAGATCCCAAGGAGCCTGCCACTTCCATAGCGAAGTCTGCCTCTTCTAAGTCCTGCCCATCCAATAACACCCTGTGTTTCTTGACAATTTCACCTTCCTTTTGGTGCATTTCTCTTTTCACTATGGCTCTCCTCTTCTTTCTGAAAAAGAAGTCGGAAGGAGGCATCTCTTCGACCGAAATAGGCATAATATCTTCTATGAATACTGCTTTGGCACTCAGACTCCCTCTAATGAACTGTAAAGGTGTAATAGATTGGATAGGGCTACCTATCTCGGTGGATGGCTATTTCTTGGCTGTGTCAGTAGTCGATTTTCCTGGCATGGATGATAGATTTTCTTCTCCCTTTTTAATCAAGACCTCAGTTTGAGCTTTAGCTCGATCACTTGGTGGATTTTTCAATGTGGTGTTCCCTTTCTGAGTCAAAACCTCAGTCTTCTCCAAATTTTCTTGAGCATCCTGTCCACTGGAGCTCCTTGTTTCTAAACTCTGGACCTCAATTTTCTATGTTGCTGGAGGTGTTGGGGTTTCCCCCTGCAAGAATTTAGGAAGGCCATTTCTTTAGTGCCTTTGGAAATTATGGAATTTGACCAATTTGTCTGGAGCCAGATTTTGGACTCGGCTCAAAACTTCCCGATAGGATATTGCCACTCCGAATATCTCATCCTAGGGAGAATATTCATGCTCGTATCTTTTCAAATTGTAAAGGACCATGTGATTCCCCACGATCTTCTGAGGATCATGTTTCTTGAATTCAATATTTACAAGCTTGATTTCCTCCAGGGTTGTAGCCTCTTCTTTTGAGTGGCAAAAATCTAACAGGGAAAACATACCAATCTGCAAGGGAAAAGTGGGCCATACCTTTTTCTGCACTGCCTTCAGTTCCTTACTAATTCCCCCAAACACAGTGTGATGCGCTAGTTCACGGCACACCAATCGATCTGGTAGAAACTTTGGCAAGGCACGTGGAGGGACCAAACAACCAAAAACCCTGATATAAGATAAATTCTCTTCAATGTACCAATCCTCTATCTTCCCCATGTTGGTCACTATTTTGTCAAAAATCCTGGGAGGTGGGCACCCAAATATAGTGATATGCATCAACACAACCACATAATTGCAGATTTCATAGAATAAATCTTTCACTTTATCTTCCCATAGCTTCGAATGATAAAGATGTATTGGTTCGGCACTGGTCGGAGTCCAGCTCTAGCCCATCAAAGGGAAAGGCGTCATAAAACAAACAACATCCATTAGGTATGCAAACATGTAAAATGGGGCATGTCGTCCTTTGGATTTCAATGTATGATATTCAACGATTTCCTTGGCCAAACTGTCTGATAATATCTTGGTCCAATTGAATGAAAAACCCTCTGCAACTTCATGCATGATAGGTACCCATGGTAACAGGAAGTGGGCAGAGTTTTCTCTCCTGAAAAGTCTACATAGCATCATGGCGACATACATCATATGAGTGTCTAATGATGTAGTGGCATATATTCGATGGGCGTCTGCTCTGAATTTCTCAGGGCATGCCCACCAATATTTGATCAAGTTAGGGTAATTCTTTACACCTTCTGGGAACTCTTCTTCATCGAACTCCTTTAAGAAAGTGACATTATAACTGTGTTTGAATGCTAGGGACAATTTGTACATCACTTGTATATGTTCTGGGTGGAAATATCCAACAACAATATTCTGTGAATTATAGATGGTCCTGGTCACGACGTCAACATTCTCTAGGGCCTAGCCTATCATGCCATTATATGACATGAGCCTAAGTCGTGTGGCTATCTTGTGCAACTTTGATTGGGCTACGTATTTGAGCTTCATCGCTTGAGTTTCGGCCCCCTCATAATCTAACTATTTTGGACAGTTGTTCAGCTCGTATTGTAGGATATCACAGACATGCGTCGAAGTTTTTATGGTCTCCACATCTCTTGGCGATGTGTCCGATAGGACATATGTGTTTTGGCTCGAGCTCTCACCAGTCCCTTTAACCATTTTCTATGGAGCCATGATAGTAGTAAACTCAACACTGTGTTACCTATCACAACAAATGCATAAAAATTCTTATCTTGCTAAGCTTGCTCTGTGAAAAACGTGAATGGAATTCATAATGCAATATATTCTTCACCTTAAGTGCATCAATTTGTGTATACCTTCACTGAAAATGTGTTTATTTCCTTTAATGAAAATATTTGGGCAGTGTTCTGAGATCTTATTTGAAATCATTTGCCCTAGATTGACTATTAATGTCATTAATGGTTGGTGGTTCGTAATCGGGATATGCATAGATGAAATTTGAATTTATCCGAACTATGATTTAACGAAAAATTAACATGAGATAATAGTGTTTAACTTGTTAATTAATCATATTTATCCTTGAATCTTTTCCGGCCTTCAGACCTCGGGGTATCCGATAACATCTTGATATATGATTTCTGAAGCTTGAAACCACGAAGTGATTAATTACTCGTTAATTGTCTTTAATCTTTAATTAACTCTGTTTAACGCTTAAGACATTTCGTGAGTTCGGGTTTCACAAATTTAGAATGCGATGGATGGTGAATATCCGAACTTCGAGTGCACAACACTATTAATTACCTTTAATTCGGATTAGTTTATTTAACCAAAGTTTAATATTTCGGGGCTTCGCATTTCCTAGATTTACAAGTTAGATCTTCTGTCGTTTTCCCGAAGGGCCGCTTCCTGCAGTGACATGTTAAAGCTTAGGAAGGTACGTGTATATGGTGACCAGGATTGATCGCTTTTCATGTATCGAGATTCTGAAGGTGAGGCATGTTAAAATGCCTGAGGTACAAAACTCTGAAACTCAAAAATCTGAAGTATTATTTAGTGATTTGACTCTTTAAAGAGTAGGTGGCTCCGTAACTCCTAAGAGATTAGGATCGTTTGATTAGGAGGAAGACTTCATCAATGGTGAGAATCAAGCATGCATTGTTTTTATTTAAACAGGAAAGAAATCTATTTAAATTCTAAATTTTATAAAAATATATATGTGTTCCAACACTGAGCACGTTTTTACACCAAAAACGTAGAGGTAAGGAGGGTAAAAACTCTTGCTGGTTTCCCCCATAGTCTGAGCAAGTTTTTACACCAAAAACACAGAGGTAAGGAGTTAACAACTCTTGCTGGTTTCCCCCATAGTATGAGCACGCTTTTACACCAAAAATGTAGAGGTAAGGAGGGTAAAAACTCTTGCTAGTTTCCCCCACAGTCTGAGCATGTTTTTACACCAAAGACGCTGAGGTAAGGAGGGTAAAAAATCTTTCTAGTTTCCCCCACAGTCTAAGCACATTTTTACACCAAAACCACAGAGGTAAGGAGGGTAAAAAATCTTGCTAGTTTCCCCCACAGTCTGAGCACGTTTTTACACCAAAAATGCAGAGGTAAGGAGGGTAAAAACTCTTGCTAGTTTCCCCCATAGTCTGAGCATGGTTTTACACCAAAAACGTAGAGGTAAGGAGGGTAAAAAATCTTGCTAGTTTCCCCCACAGTCTGAGCATGTTTTTACACCAAAAATGTAGAGGTAAGGAGGGTAAATTTCCTGGACATCCTTCAGCAAAAAACACAGAGGTGGAATGTGCATTGGCAGTGTAAACCTTCGTTCGAGAGTGAGAAAAAATGTGGGTAAAGATCAGAAGAATTTTTTATTAGTTCCAGATCAATGTTGGTTGGCAGCGACCTCATTAGAGAAAAATTTTGATTTGGAAAAAATGTGTTATGGATCGGATAGTACAAACTCAGTTTCAAATTAAATGACAGTGATAAAAAATTCTATATGTAGACATTCAAGCTCACATTGAAATTAACCAGGCGGTGATCAAACATTTATATATGTATACATTCAACTCAGATTTGAAATTAACAACGATGGTAATCAAACATTTATATATGTATACATTCAAGCTCATATTTACATTAAAAATGACGGTGAAATTATTAGGAATCTGCCTCTAGCATTTATAAAATCATCTAGGAGATTATCTCTTGATCTTAAGATCTCACACAATTATGCAAGGTAAAAAAAAAAAACTAGATTATACAAGTTAATCCAATGCGATTACATATTTAAATAAAAATAATGTATCTGAAGGTGAGAAGTCGATGATGATCTCCCGTGCTTGCGCTCTATCCCTCTCCTCACTTGCTAACCTTCAAGACCTCACCGATACCTCCCATCCAACTCTAGCGGTACTCTTCGTCCCCCTTAGCCCCCCGAGCCGCAAAAGGGCCATGCACAAACACAACCAGAAAACTCTAGCACCCAGCTCGCCTTGCAAGGTCGAGCTACCACTCTCTCTTTTTCGATCTGGGTATCCCAACTCTCACAAGAAAAACCAGTCAAAGAAATTTTGGCGGCATAAATTTACACATACCAGTCATGAATCGTTCCTCCTCGTAGCCATCTCTTTTATAGAATTTTTCTTAGTGTCCACTTTCCATTTGCACATTTAATTCGTTTGTTAAAAATTAATTAGGAATTACTCTCCTTGTACACTTGTCACCCGTTCCCTTAGTTGCACCAATAAATTTACCATTTTATTTAATTAAATGTCAATTTCCCTTACCCATCCTAAAAGCGCTCCTAAAATTAATCCTAGCTGTCCCTTTATTCCCTCTATTTCCCTTTTAATGACTGACGCCTTTCTAAAACTTAGTAGCATTTAATTTAGGAAATTTCTTTAGTTAGACTAGACTAGATTCCTTTCTATGCTTCCACATTCCTTTTTACAATTATTTCATTTCTTATCTTAGTTCCAATTGGGTATTATTTTGCACATAATTATATAATTAAATCTTGAGATATAATTTTTTTACTCTTTCAAATCCTAACTTGATTTTTCTTCATCCCCCACCATTTATTAAATTTATAATTTAATTTCTTTAGTCTTCTTACCCACTTTAAACTTAGACTCAGAATTTTAAACTAGGCTTAGAATTTTTTAGGGGATTTTATAATTAATAAAAATTACTCATTTAATAATTATTTTAAGTTCGGCAATGTCAAAACAAAAATTGTTTTCTAGGCACATAGGTTCATTGATTCACCTTTATTAAAATCGCGATGTTCCCTTCAAGAGGCACCCCATGCTCCAAGGGTGCCACTCGCCTTTATTCGAGTTTTATTTATGCAACATGCTCTTCAAGACACACTATGTTCTCCAAGGGTGCCACTCGCCTTTGTTCAAGTTTTATTTATGCGATGTGCCCTTCAAGACACACTACGTGCTCCAAGGGTGCCACTCACCTTTGACTAATTTTGGTATTTGTCCAACCCTTGGAGTCAATACTCCATCAAGCGACCTTGTGAGAGAGTAAGGGCCTCTAAGGAATAAGGACCCTGCCTTATTGCGTGCCCCTTAGAATCTTTGTGAGCCATTATCAAAGTCTTCTCTCACGGCATCGTGGATCTCTTGAACTAGGTAATCATTAAACTACAATTTGAGCCATGACGAGAGTGCTAGTAGGTTGTGGCAGGGTTGCTGCAACACCTCTCCCTCAATATCTAGTTGTTGTGCATTGCCCTTTTACTCCTTATGTGAGTCTGATTAGCAAGGAATCCTCAGATTGCATCCATCAATAAAACACTGTCAATGATCCATAACAACATCATAATATATCCAATAATATGTCACACATGCATAAATAGAAATACCCAAACCATATATTGTCCACTCCTTGACTCGATCTGGAGTTCAAGGAGGTCCATTGATGCCATCGACATCCTCAATCTATCAAGTTCCCTGCACACTCAAGAGAAACCCGTCAATATCACATGTCTATACATAGATATTAAATAACATAATATCATAATCCAACAACATCATCATCATAATCCATAAGCAAAACAAACACCCATATACTAAACCGGATCATTTGCATGCAAGTGTCAAAGAATAAGTCAAATCATCTACGTGTAAAAGTGGGATGTTACAAGTATGACATCTACTAAATTTACACAATGTATAATAGGAAGGAATGTATTACCTGGTCCTTATCAAAATGATGGGCACCTTTTTCCATTATTGGCTCTTAGTTATTAGTCCTTGTCATGGTAGGAAATATGTAAATCGATTTGTTTTGATTTAACCTTTATGGAATTAGTACTCAAACAAGTTAATTTACTATCATACCCACAAAGTGGGGAAGGATAACGCAAAATAAGATGATCCATGGCACCAAAAATGTCTCAGGGCTCGAGTGATTCACCGAACTATTGAATATGTTCTATTACTACAATCAATATTTGATACGAGGGATGATCAGAATATGGACCAGGGGGCAAATTTTAGCTCAAAAATCAAAGTTCTCAGAATCACCTCAAATCAAATGGGTTTGTATCCCTCGTCATCATGAACCCAACGCAACTCGTTTCGTCTCAAACGGACGTCCGGAGCGAAAGTTATCGCGATCTGTTCGAATCGCCAAACAGGGAAAAAAGGGATGCTGACTGGGTAGGCCGTACAGCTGACGTGGCAGAGGCCGTACAGCTGATGTGGATTGATGGTACGGTTCACACGTGGCAGGTGACGTGGCATTCAGTGATTGGTTACAACTGGACGAGTAGCATGGTGACACGTGGCATATTATAAGCAAATGAAAAGGTGCCACGTGGCCCAATGAAGGGCTGCCACGTGGCACCCCGAATTTGGCTAATTTGGTCTTTTAAAAGTTATATGGAGGCCGCGGGGTTCGACCCCCCGACCTCCCCACATGCAAACGCCTTCACAAACTTGCACTAGCCACCTTTCCGCGCCATAATGCTTATTTAACATGTGGCAAAATATATATTTGAATGTAAAAATGTTTGCAAATGGCGGGGGTTATTTACCACACGGTTTTGTGGATTAACACATGTGACCACGTCGACTATTGACATTATCTGCTAATGGTTGGCGCGTTTTAGGGGTGGAGTCCGCCTCTTTTGGCGCCTTTGCTATTTTTAGTGAGACTAACTCCCGCTACTCCTAATTTAGTGGAGTTTTTTGGGGAAAAGAGGAGGGAGTTAGTTATTGGCATATCTTTGGCTAGGGGAAACCATTCTTCACGAAATTTTGATGGATTTTGGGTCTC
>ML781280.1:1482937-1503298 GCA_009831015.1 Picea engelmannii | reverse complement strand
TAAAGTTCCTATGAATACATCAATCAAGTGCTCATCTGGAATATCGATTACCTTTATATTCAATCTTTGGAAGTTCTCAATGTGCTCGGTAACTGAACCCTTTTGCTTGAGATTTATCAATTGGCTAAAGAAGGTATTGCTCCCTGTATCCTCATAGTGTGCTATCATTTCTTGTGTGAAAATTGTCCAAGTGACGAGTGATTTGTGAGAACAAAGCCATTGATACCATACAAATTGATTAGGTTCTAAATGTAAAGAAGCAATTCGTACCTTGTGTGTATGTGGCATATTATGGAGATCAAAGAATTGCTTCATCTGAAGTATCCATGTGATTGGGTCCTTGCCATCAATATTCCTCATATCAATCTTAGGAATGTGGTTGGTCTTCAAACCAAAGTTGGAGTTTCTCCATTCATGATTCACCTTCCTTGTGTCCTCATCTTGAATTTCATGGGATGCATTTTCACTTTCAGGTGTCTTCTCTGTTACAAAATTTTTCAATACTTCCATGATCTCCCCTTTTAAACCATCCATCTTAGTATCCAACATAGCTTCCATTGAATCCATCTTATTTTGTAGTTCATTTATGTCCCTACACAATTCTTCATCTTCATCAAGAGTCCAAGTAGGATTTTCTGGAAGCTTATTTGGTGTAGAAGTTCCCTTTTTTGGTGGCATGTTGGCCAAGTATCACTTTTGAACCTTGATTTTGAGGTGGTTCTGCTAGACAATATTTCTTTTGTTGTATATCCCAAGTTTCGGCCCTTCTAGGTATGAAACTTTCTTCTATGCAGTTCTATGATATTTCTTCTCTGCAATGCCACATGTCTGATCAAAATTGGATGTGCCAAGTGGAATTTATGGTAACTTCCCCACAACTTGCCAATTTTTGGCCTTTCCAGGAGATCTCACTTGTATAGCGTGCCCTGCACAAAATAATTGATATAAAATTTGAAACTCACACCAAAAATACTACAGACTGTCCACGATCCAATGAAACCAGTCCCACTCAATTTGGATACTCTAGGAAGAAGTTATGATTGTTTTACCTGGAACACCTTCTTAAGACTAGTCAATAGGACTAGTCAGATACCCTATCTTACATAGGGTGTATCTACAAATTTAAGATGGCCCAGAAGCTGAAATTTTTACCACGGATACCTTACTAATTTATGTAAATAGCCTCTGGAGTTCAGGGTCTGAAACATTACAGAAACATTTTTATAGCACAAATTCCACAATGACTCAACTCAAGATGATTCCATAACCTTATCTTGTATAGGCTATATCACCGAAAGTATAAGGCCTCAGGAGCTAAATTTTTAACCCAACATACCTTGATCCGTATAATAAAAATCCTCCAAGTTGTTCCTTTTGAAACATTGTGTAAAAACATTTATAGTGAAAATTCCAAGGTGTCTCAGATGTAGCATCGAAACCCCAAGACCTTGAGCTCTGAAACCATATGTTAAGAACCAAATATCAATATAGCATAGAAAAACCTCAGAAAAAGTACTCAACGCCTTGAAAAAGAGATAATTTCAGATAATATACCTCTTCGAGGTGGCAACCTCCTTTTACTCCACTTAAATGTTCAAGTACAATATGATTCAAAATGAAAATGTCTCCTTGGTATATATAGGAGACTAGGAGGTATAATTACAACTAATGGCCTAAAGCCGACATAAATAAAATAATATTATTAATATAATATGCCCCAATTAAGGGGTAATGAGCCAATATTAGGGGTTAACACCCTTGTTCCCGCCCTCATCTATCTAGATTTGCTTTCTTAACCTCTTCCTTTTTTTATTGTTCTATTCATAGTAGCCTTATTGTATAACTTCATATCAGGAATGCTACTCTGCCATAGCATTAAAGGTGCTTAAATATACTTACAATGCATACGTGACTTAAGCTATAACTTGAAGTTCTCTTTAAATACAATTTACCTGTGAGGAGGTAACCACCTTCCTAACAATACCTCCTCTGGTTCAATGGATATAAGGTTCGCTTCGTAATAATATGTTTTTTTTTTTTTGACAAAAGCGGGTAATGGATTTTTGATTAAAGAAAACAGTGGTGAAGCCACTGGTGCGGTTACACTTATAGTGAGTCAAGCTCTACTATTTGGTTACTAGACCTGGAGGTTATACTTTCCTTCCAGGGGAGGGAAGCTTAACAAAATTATTTACTATGGAGGATTCTATACAAAATTCCTTCCTCACTGAAGTATTGTAGATTTCCCTTCCTTGCATTTGAGATACTGATCAAACTACTTTGGGTCTTGCTTCCATTCCTTGTTCAGTTGGGCCATTTTTTCCTCCAGTTGGCTGACTGTGATTTCAAACTCTTGTTTGGGATTTTTGAGCTCTTTACATAGCTTTCCAAGCTCCTCTATTAGCCCAAATTTCGTAGTGGTGATGTCTTCTTCAAGCATCTCCAACCGCCTTCCTGCATCAATGTCTAAATTTTGGAGAAAATCCAGTTGGTGATGTAGCATTTGCTTGAGATTTTCCAGGGTGTATTCCAATGCATTCATCCTTTCTTCCATCATGGGTTTATTTCCTGAACTAGATGCCATCTCCTTCGCCTTCGCTTCTTCTCCTAGCTTTTTTGGAGCTGTGCACACACCTCTCATAACTGTCCACTCTTCCTCTTTGTGACTGCCTTAGTTTCCTCCGAATTCTCTAGGGATGAACAGACTCATCCCTCCTTTCCTTTTTAATTTCAGTTTATCCCGTATCATTTCCCCTAAATGATTCTCGCAATCTGGGAGGGATGGGTGACCTGCAGGACTAACGCCTTTCCTTGGAATTCAATGCCTGAATGATGGTTAATCCCATCCATGCTGACCTTTTCTTTGTCTTTGAGTGCCTTGGGATCCCCCCTGTACCTTCTGTCATGAGATTTTCCCTTTTCTAGCTTGCACCCATGTCTACTCCAACTCTCTTTTCCCAAGTGTCAAGGTAGTTCCATTCTGGACGTGGTTCCAGTCAGTTGTAAGGTTCCAATGTTAGAGAGAGCACCTTTATTGGCCTCTGCATCTGCTAACACGTTAATATTCCGGAGGACGTGGTAGAGCTTATAAGATTGGAGATTTCCAAGGAGGAGATGGATTTTCTCCAAAATGTGATGGAGTTTTGCATTTTTTACGCTTTTACAAAGGATTAAGGCTTGGATTATTAACCAGGAGTCCCCTATAATTACCAGGTCTTGGATGTTGTGGTTAATTACTTGATTTATCCCTTGCCAGAGAGCTAGTGCTTTCGCTCTGTTGTTCGTTTCAATTCCAAGTCCTCAGGCAAAACCGAGTTCTAGGAGACAAGTGGGACTTACTAGGATCCCTCCTCCACCTGCCGAACCTGGATTCTATTTGGAGGCCCCGTCAAAGAACAAAATATGTTTCTTTTCCCTTCTTTTCCAGTCTTTGAAATCCTGCTCCATCCTTCCGAATCTCCCAGGCTTCTTGATGTGAATTATTGTCTATTTTATTTTGCTGATATTGGAGATTAAAATTATCAATCCAGTGTTCCTCTTCCTGCTCTAGTGGCCTTGAGTTCTTTGATTTACAGAAGTAGGGTGCGCTCTCCCCAAAATAGGCCTTTATTTTGGTTGCAACTTGAGATGGGCTGATTTTGATCTCCCTGAATAACCTGTTATTTCGTTCAAGCCAAATCTTCCAAAGGATGAATTTTGGGAGCGTTCTCCAAAGGATGGAAATTTGGCTCTTTTTTTCAGTATGGAATGGACAAATAAAATTCCAATTTTGGAGGAGGCTGTTAGCATCTTGAGGCATGACTATAGTATTGGTCTATAGTCCCAAGGCCAACTTCCATACTTATATAGATTAAGTGAAGCTTAGGAGCGGATGGTCAGTGGTTTCTTCTTCTTGAAGACAGAGGGGACATCTGTGAGGGCATTCCCATCCTTTTATTATTAAGTTTTCTCCATTTAGGATGCCTCTGTGTGCCATGGTCCAAATGAACATATCAATCTTTGGGATGGATTTGGAGGTCCAGATTGCTTTCAAAATTGCTGGGTTTGGGGGAACGTTAGGGAAAGACAAAGTGTGATGATATCCTGCTGCAGTGGTGTAGATTCCAGAGCTCACACCCCAGCCTCTCTTGTCTTTTTTTCTTTTTTTTAGGGGGGATTTCCCTTGAAGGAAGAACGTTAGAGTGTTCCAATCCTCTTCTAAATATGGAGGTCTATTAGTTACCTCCCACCTTAGACACGAAATGTGATCATCGTTTCCCTAGACTGAGATGTCCCAAAGGCTATTTAAGTTCTGAGTTCTCATCCAATCTTTAAGTTGTTCAAGACCTTGTCTCGAGCTTAGAGGTGGGTCTCCCATGATTGAGTCTTCCCAAACATTGATTTTTTCCCCATTTCTTGGTATCCAAGTGAGGTGAGGGCTAAAGTGGGGCATCGCCTTCTAGAAAAGCGAGAAGATTGGGGATCCTTTCTTCACCATTGCTGGGTGATCAAGGAATGTTTTCCTTGGTCGTCGAAAGTACTTTTTCCAAAGCACTTTTTTACTCCAGGTGGATTTTCCGGTGATTAGGTTCCAGAGAATCTTTGCCCCTAAAGGTAGATTTTGAGCATGGATGTTTTTAAAATTGAGGCCCCATTCTAAGATTGGCCTAGAGACTTTTTCCTAGCTTATTAGATGCATTTTTCTCCCTGACTGTTTTCCACCTTCCCATAGGAATATTCTGAACAATGCTTCAATTTTCTAGATTATGGTAGAAGGGGCCAATAACAAGGAGCTTTGATAGATCAGAATGCTAGCTAGAACTGCTTTGATTAGGACCACTTTACCTTCAAGGTTTAACTAGCTTGCTCCCCAGGAGTTTATTTTGTTCTTTAACTTGTCTATCAATAGATTCCAGTGTGAGTCCCTTGGGTTTGATTTGAAAATTGGAACTCCTAGGTATTTAAAGGCATCTCAGTTGGTATAGCCTTCCATTCCCAGTACTCTAGCTATTTCAAGCATTTCCTTTCACGTTATGTTCCATCCAAAGATCTCGCTTTTCTAATTCTTTTTTGAATTTCCTTGTTGTTTGTAAGCTCGCTCCTCCCATAAGCAGTGTTTCGTTTGCAAACTAGGCATGATTAATATCCTTTACCCCTGGGTCTATCCTCAGGCCAAGGAGATTGTTATGTGTCTGGTAGTGATCCAATTGGAAGCTCAGAATTGACGCCTGGATTGCGTAAAGAAGAGGAGAAAGGGGGTAGCCTTGCCGGAGTCCTCTAGAGGCTTGAAAGAACTTAGTTGCCCATCCATTCACTAGTGGAGCTATCCATGGGGACCCAATACAATATTTTATCTAGTTTACAAAAGTTGGGGTGAAACCAAACTTTTCCATGACTTTGAATAAAAATTTATGTCTAACTCTATCAAACGCATTAGCAAGATCAAGCTTTATTATCATACATTTGTCTTTCCTTCGGATGCTTGAGTGCAGGGCCTCTTGAACTTGAATGATGTTGTCCACTATATGTCTGCCTTTTAAAAACCCACCTTGATTTTCTGGGATGATTATAGGGAATTTTTTTTTCATTCTATTGGCTATAACTTTTATGAGGATTTTGTAGCTTTTGTTACAAAGGGATATTGGCCGAAACCTGTAGAAGCTGGTTGCTCCTTTTTCTTTCAGGATCAGCACCAGGAAGGACGAATTTGTTCCACCTCCTAACTTGGTGCAATTCTGAGATTTTTGGATCAGTTTCGTTAGATCTGATTTAATTATATCCCAACTGTGTTGATAGAATCTAGCTGTGAATCCATCTGGTCCTGGGGCTTTGTTTGGGTTCATTTGATCAAGTGCCTCTTTTATTTCTTGCTGGGTGACTTACTTTGTTAGGCTGCTGTTGATTTCTTCTTGGATGAGGGTTGGGACAAGAGAGAGTGGGTAGTCTTTGTAATCTATTACAGTCCCTTATGTTTCTGTGTAGAGAGTTTCGAAAGCTTCTGCTGCAGCTGCTTTTATGCCTTCAAAGTCAGTTATTGTTTGATTTTGAACTTGAATTTCCGTGACTTTCTTGAACTGGTTTCTCGCCTTAGCTTGTTTATGGAAGTAGTTAGTGTTTTTATCTCCTGCTTCCAACCAAAGACTTCTAGATTTCTGTCGCTAGTAATTTTCCTCCTCTTGGTAGGCTTGATGCCAGCTCCTTTGAAGATGGTCTTCTTGATGCAAGATATCTTGGGTGATTTCCTGATTTTCCATTTCCAACTGATGATTCTCTAGCTTCTTTTGGGCTTCTTGGCGAATTTTAATTGGATTTGATTAGGTTTTTACTCAAGACTTTAGCGTTGTCTTTAGTTTCCTGAGTCTTTCTTCCCAAAAAAAGAAGGTTGAGCCTCTTACTGTGTCATTCCAAACTTTGGTAACTAGCTTCATGAAGCTTTCATCTTGGATCCAGTTTGGACTAAATTTGAAGTCGATAGGCCTGCGATTCTTGTCAAGAGAAACTTCTAACAGGATTGGTTTGTGGTTTGACACACTGTGCAGGAGGATCAAGGAGGTGGGGATGAGACCCAAGAGTAAGAAGGAGCTTTGGACTAAGAATCTGTCTAGTCTGGCAGTGATGTGCCTCGAGCCTACCCTCTTATTTGACCACATGTATTTACCTTTAGTTGGTTTGATATCTTCTAGCTCCCAGTTTGACATTAGATCTTCTACCCACTCTCTTGCCAGGTCTCATGCAATGGTGCCCCCTTTTTTCTTGGTTGATGCTAGGGTCACATTTAGGGCCCCCCCAATAATGATATTGTCAAGATCATTTAGAAGCAGGTAATCTTTTAGGGTATCCCAACAATTTCTTTTTTCCTCCAAAAGGACTAGTACATAAATATTGAAGAGACTTACCAGTTGGACCGATTCTTTTTGAAGAAGGCTGGTGTGGATCTAGTGCGTACTTGTTTCAAAGTTGACTAGATTGAACTTCATAGTGTTGTAGAGGGTGCCTATACCACCTGAGGCACCTCTTACTCTTTTTTCTATTCCTTGGCTTATTTTCCATAATGCATTTGTTGTGTTGAGAAAGTCTTTCTTGTCCATATTGGTCTCCTAGAGCAGTAGGATATCAGACTTTGAGGTTCTTATGATGTCTTTGAGTTCTTCTTCTTTCATTTTGCTGCCGAAACTCCTGTAATTCTAGGAGGTTAGTTTCATGGATTACCTGAGGGGGATGTGTGGGTTCCTTAAAGAGCCTTGGAGTGCTTCCTTTTCTATCTTACATTGATCAGCTGTCTGATTGTTGGTTGCGAGCCTTTTAGGATGTCTTTGTAGGTCTCTTTGTCTCTTTCTTCTTTCTTGGATTTCCTTCCTCTACCTATTTTCTTTGGAGTGACCAAGGCATCACTTACACCCTTGTAATCACTGTCTGAGGAGACCTCTCCTTCCTCTGTGTCCGGACTTGTGTCCTTTTCTGGGATATTCTTGCCTTGCTCTTCTTCTATTACTGGGGCAGGGGTCTCTCTAATTTCTGGGGATGGTTTCTCATGCATCTCTTCGGCTAAAGGTGCTTTCTTTAGATTTTCTTCTGTTGATTTCCCTACATGTTCCTGATCCAACAATCTAAATTTGTTCTCTGCCATTGTGTCTGATTTGTTTCCTTGTTCCTTGGGCGGTGGGGGAGATATATTTTTGTTCCTTGGGCCTTTTTCTTTGGATGTGGTTTTCCCTTTTCTTAGTTGTTGCCAGCCTTCTCCATTTTCTTTCTCCTTGCTTGGATTTTTAGGACAGTTTCTTCGGAAATGGTCGTATTCGTGGCATCCCCTGCATTTGAAAGGTAGTTGTTTGTAGTCAAGATTTTGGTAGTGCTTCCATTCTCCAACCTTAAGTTTGATCGCTTAAGGGAGCCCTACCTATAGGTCCACTTCCACGTAGATGCACATGCATGAGTATTGGTATTTAGGATCTGCCCTGTCAATATATTGACCTAGCCCATTTTCGATTGCCTGGAGCGAAGTGGGGTTCCAGCAGTGGATCGGTAGATTGGGAAGCCTGAACCAAACTGGGACATCCTTGGGAAATTCTACCACTGGGTCAAAGCTTGGATTCCAATGATTCAGGTATATCCCTTGAGTGCCCATGAAATACGGCCCGTTCCTGAATATGAGATCTCTGTCTTCCTAGGAAATGAATTTGAAGATGAAAAATCCTGCAATTCCAGGAGTTTAGTTTCATGGATTACCTAAGGGGGATGTGTGGGCTCCTTGAAGAGCCTTGGAGTGCTTCATTGTCTGTCTTACATTGATCAGTTGTCTGATTGTTGGTTGCGAGCCTTTTAGGATGTCTTTGTAGGTCTCTTTGTCTCTTTCTTCTTTCTTGGATTTCCTTCCTCTGCCTGTTTTCTTTGGAGTGACCAAGGCATCACTTACACCCTCGTAATCACTGTCTGAGGAGACCTCTCCTTCCTCTGTGTCCGGACTTGCATCCTTTTCTGGGATATTCTTTCCTTGCTCTTCTTCTATTACTGGTGCAGGGGTCTCTCTGATTTCTGGGGATGATTTCTCATGCGTCTCTTCAGCTAAAGGTGCTTTCTTTAGATTTTCTTCTGTTGATTTCCCTGCATGTTCCTGATCCAACAATCTAAAGTTGTTCTCTGCCATTGTGTCTGATTGGTTTCCTTGTTCCTTGGGCTGTGGTGGAGCTATCTTTTTGTTCCTTGGGCCTTTTGCTTTGGATGTGGCTTTTCGTTTTCTTGGTTGTTGCCAGCCTTCTCCATTTTCTTTCTCCTTGCTTGGATTTTTAGGATAGTTTCTTTGGAAATGGTCGTATTCATGGCATCCCCTGCATTTGAAAGGTAGTTGTTCGTAGTCAAGATTTTGGTAGTGCTTCCATTCTCCAACCTTAAGTTTGATCGCTTCAGGGATCCCCACCTCTAGGTCCACTTCCACGCAGATGCACGTGCATGAGTATTGGTCTTTGGGATCCGCCCTGTCAATATATTGACCTAGCCCATTTTTGATTGTCTGGAGCGAAGTGGGGTTCCAACAGTGGATTGGTAGATTGGGAAGCCTGAACCAAATTGGGACATCCTTGGGAACTTCTACTATAGGGTCAAAGCTTGGACTCCAATGATTCAGGTATAGCCCTTGAGTGCTCATGAAATACGACCCATTCCTGAATATGAGATCTTTGTCTTCCTAGGAGATGAATTCGAAGATGAAGAATCCTCTTCCCACCGCATAACATGTTACACTATTTTTGATTAGCGGTTGCCAATTCCTTTGTATCCAGTTATCAGTGGTTCGGGTTGATGGCCAGAGCCCCATGAATTGTCCTACCAGTCCACAGTCTGAAAGAGAGATAGCTACCCTCATTTGGTGATCCAGAGGAAGTTCTATTTCCAGGATTGAATCGATCTTCTTGACGAAGCTAGGGGGTTCAGCTGGAGGAAGCTTCTTGCCTTGGGAGGCTAGGAGATTGCGAAAGGAAGTGACAGTTGAAGGAGGGTGCGGAGGCTCCCCTCCTTTGGGGGCAGCCATAGTAGCAACCACTAAGGAGATTCAGATTCGTAACCCTAGGTGGTCCTCAGAGCGACTCTGCTAACTCATGTCGAAATCAAAATTGTTACCATTCATTTTGCTTTGTAATAGTATGTTGCGAAGAGAGAGTGAAGATATAAACGCGTAATCCAATAGTGGAACATAAATTCCTTGGTTAGATGAGACAAGACGAGTCTCTGGTATCAAAGGAATTTGCATGTGAATTTTTCATAGATCTAGGGTTAAAGTTCAATACATGCTCCTAGTTATAGCGGCCACAAACCCCAAGTGAATTAGTCTTACATCTTACTAAATCCAACCCTGTAATAAGAAACCTAGTTCAACCTTGAATAAACCATAATAGATATTGGTTTCTAAAAACTCTAATTGTAGTGAATCGGTTTTGTTTTTTGAAGATCATAATTGTACTAAAAATTGAAATGATTTTAAAGATCACAATATCAATGTCTTTCTTAAAAACAACATCCTCCACATAATCCAAATTTTAACATATCACCGAGCTCGGTGCTACAACTAACATCATTGCCATAAGTTCATGAGTAACATATCACCGAGCTCATGGTAACCAAAGCATGAGCAATTTGACTTCAAGATAGAAATGAGGATAAGGAGTAGAACTGTTTTTCATTTTATGAGCCTTGTCTATTTGAAGACTGCACATAAAGGATCTTCTCACGCACCAAACAATAATAGCCCATTAAAATAATCATGAGAAACCAAAAGCTAAGACCATTAAAAAATATAAAATGGCAATAATCACATTAGAGAGACCAAAATATAAAAATTAGAATTTTTTTTAAGAGTGTACACTTAAAAAAGAGCATGATGGGATGAGGATTAGAAACAACTGGCTTGGACTTCTCCAAAGAAGAGAAAAAAGCAGTGGATGATATCATACTCGATCATTTGGGGAAAGCTATTTCATCATTTCCCCTTCCTCTCAGCTCTTGTTAGTAAAAGTAAAATAAATTACAAAGTTAATTTCCAAATTGCTACCAAAACATATCCCATTAGTTCCCTTAATATCTTCACCATAAGTAGAGTAAATTACAAATGGCCCAAATTGCTATCAAAACATGTAGTGGCAACTTGGCAAAGACATATGGTAATTTTTATTCCAATAATACCTTTTTGATTGAAGTTTTGATAATACCTTTTTGATTGAAATTTTGCATTCTTATTATATTACAAAAATAATGCTTTTTAAGCTTCCATTGCAGTTGCCTTTAACAACTTCGCCATATTTGTATAATAAAAGTGACTATTTTTTCATAATAACAAATATGATTATATATACTGAAGCATATCATGTTTTCCAAATATCATTAGAACATTGAACTATGAGAAGATATGGTGTAAAAACACCACTCATTAGAACTATGAGAATATGTAGTAACTTATCTCTAAAGAGAGAGGTGTGGGCTACACTCATTTGCAAGAAGACATTACAAGAGCCTAAAAATGACATTTTAACATACTAAATAGTAAGGGGAAAACCCCTAACCCTAGGAAACGAAGTGCCAAAAGGATTGTGGGCCTCGAGGTGGCTAGTTGAAACGTCAACTTCCCCAGGGTGCAACTTGTGCATACAATCTTTGTTTTCGACACAAAATAACTCATTAGAAAGATCAACTGAGAAGTACAATTTATGGCAGGTTTGGTCCCAAATGAAAAAAAAAAATATCATTTAAGGCCTCAGAATGACCCCAAAAGTTTAGGCCTTGAAAAACTGTAAATGAAAAAACTGCCAAGATGGAGAACTATGTTGAGTTAGTGGAAGAGGTGGGTGGCCACCGATGTCCACTTGGATCAATGGTACCCATATCAACTCTAAGGACAATGATATCTTATATAAAGCATGTTTTGTGGTTTATGAACTTATTCATGACCCCTGGTCTCTAGAAACTTCATCTAGGGCCTAATGACCTTATTTTCATCCCTCGCCCATTTTCTAGGCCTCAAGAGCCATCTCTATTGTCCAGGAAATTAATATAATATCAACAATATTCCACTTGAAGGCAAAATATCCCCTTTAGAGGACCCATAAGGTGGTTTGAAATATTTTTCATGGTCCATGAGCACTAGAAGCTTCATTTAGAACCTAATTTCCTTGGTTTCCTCTCCTTACAATGGTTAAGTCCCCGAGACCAATCTCCCCTATGCAAAACTTCCCAACAAGACTCATATAATCCATTAAATGCCAAATTTCCTCTTTAGAGGGCTTATGTGGTGGTTTGAAATATCAATCATGACCTAGAGATTAATTTTCTATTCTTTTGAAAATAAGAAAATATCTCTTAAAAAACATATTTAAAAAAATCATAAATATAACATTATAAAGCTCTTTAAGATCTTTCCAACTAGCTAAAAAACACTAAAAACAAATGTTAAAATTAGCAAAATATTTTTTAATGTTAAAAATTAAAAATACACATTATTAAGATGCACATGTTATTAACGTATGTATTTCTTTGAGCATGCAGGTTTTTTTCAAATGGTTATTTCCCAAACTTCATGATGACTTGTATGAAAATTCAGAAGGCATCGAAGCTATTTTAAAAGAAATAAATGTGTGTTCCTGCAAGAGCCTTCCCTAAGTCCCCATTACCACATTTTCTTCCATCAATTTTTTGCAAGGTACCTACCCTGCTATTGTCGATCTATGCCTAAGCCAACTCTCAATTGTATAAGGATTTATACCACATTGGAAAATAAAACAATTCCTTGAAGTGAGAAATGACTTCTCATTGTATTAAGTGATAAAACCCAAGCTATTTTCCATCATCTCCTTCCTCTAACATGTCATAAATGTTTTAAAGCACAATTGTTGTGGCCATGTCTATAGATCATGCCACATTGTGATTCAATGCCAAGATCATGCCACATCATCGCTTCATATGAAAATGATTAAAAAACAAAGCCAAACCATTATATTGTGAATAATTTTTAAGTTTAACATTTTCATTTTGTGAGTCTACGCGTGTGAATGTTCATCAACAAGGTAATGATAACATAAACAAGTGTTAAAAGATATAAAATATTGGTAATTGTTGTGGCCATGTCTATAGATCATGCCACAGCGTGATTCAATGCCAAGATCATTCAATGCCAAGATCATGCCACATCATCGCTTCATATGAAAATGATTAAAAAACAAAGCCAAACCATTATATTGTGAATAATTTTTAAGTTTAACATTTTCATTTTGTGAGTCTACGCGTGTGAATGTTCATCAACAAGGTAATGATAACATAAACAAGTGTTAAAAGATAAATATTTAAAATATTGGTAATAGAAATTTGTCATCTAATTTTCATGAATGGCGAGGTGGAATTTCAATTTTCAAAATGGTTGGTTACTTCGAGATGGAAAGAAATAATTTAGAGCATTTAATCTCGATTTATCTCTGGATGAGGACGACATGCTTGGGCTGGAGATAATGCGGGTTCAGAGTAGTCGGCCAACACTACTTTGAAAATTTGTAGTTTCAGAATAATGAATTTCATCCCAGCTCCCTCACTGTAACAATGCTCCAGTTAACTACGCCCATCTCAACGCACCACAATTTATCATAATAATTGTATGGAAAACCCCCATGGCCATAGTAGGATGCTAGCGACTGTTTGAATCCTGTCCACCGAGAAAAAATAACAGAAAGACTAATATCTAAACTTGGAGCATAAAAAAGGAGAAATTTTAATTATGTATTTTTAATGTGCGTACCATATTCAAACGCATTTGCTATGAGAGCGTATTTGATGGAATAAATGTCGACATAAACAATGGTGGCATCCGAGAAGTGTGCTATGAGCTGTTGGCACACATTTTTCAGGTGCAG
Organism: Picea engelmannii; assembly: GCA_009831015.1. Lineage (NCBI taxonomy): Eukaryota > Viridiplantae > Streptophyta > Pinopsida > Pinales > Pinaceae > Picea > Picea engelmannii. Next base: position 1,489,937 of record ML781280.1, on the reverse strand, counting down.
ATTAAAAGTTTGGCAGGCTCTGTTATCAGCTACATCAAAACCATGCTCATGAAGTTCCACTAAATCGTTGTGAATGTCCGCAAGGGTGCGCGAAAAACAACCCAAAGGTCTCATGTTGTGAACCACAAAATTTCGACACCCTTGCTGGTCCAAATTATGCAAAATAATAACATTTACCCTTGCTAGAAGACCTTTTGAAGTATTCATTTTCCAACCAAAAACAAAATCTCCTAATCTTTGAACAACATTACCAACCTGATTCACTTCGGTGTTTCCTTTCCCCCTCTTTGGGGGTATGAGTGTGTAGTAGCACATATTCTTCTGAATCTTAGAATTGTTATGCACCCAAAACACAATACTCTCAAGGTGTAAGGTACCAGATCTATTATAATAGCATGAAACATAAATATTGCAGAGAATAACAACGGAACAACACAATAGATGAAACCACAACACCAAATAATACCTTTATTGATAGGAAACAATGTTCACTTGCCTCTTCGAGGGGGAAACCTCCAACAGAGCAACGCTCTATTACCATAATTCTCAAGAAAAAACTTTTCATACCCCCTACTCCTATTTATACTAAATCTATTTATCCAAAAGAACAATCTCAAGGAAGATCCTTCTAGAAGCGGAAGCTTCTATTAGGTCTTCTTACATTTGACTTATTCTTCCTTATTGCTAGGCCTTATTAATATTGGCCTTTATTACATGGAAATATATTATTCTACCTACATGAGGGGTTAGGGAGGTTAGGTCCCTAACATGCCCTCCCCCTTCAAAAAATTCTTGTCTTCAAGGCTTGAGATGAGGAAATTGTTGCAGAATGGTAGCTGGCTCCCAGGTGGCATTTGTTGGAGTTGTAGATTTCCACTGGAATAACACTTCCTTGATGGTGCGTTAACGAAGACGATGCTCACACTGGTCCAAAATGACTTGTGGCTGTAACCAGATAGAGCCTTCTTCATCTAATTCGGGAAGGCTGGTTTAAGTTTGGCACTTAGTTCCAATCACCTTCTTTAAGTAGGAGACATGAAAAACAGGATGGAGCTTAGAATGACTAGACAAAGCTAACAGATAGGCCACCTGTCCCACACGCTTGAGAACTATATAAGGACCATCAAATTTTGGCGCCAGTTTCTAATAATGGTCACCCTTGAGTGAAGTTTACTTATAAGGTTGCAGTGAAAGAAACACCTGGTCACCTTCAACAAATTGACGTTCGGAGTGACCTTGATTTGCTTGTTGCTTCATGCGATTATGAGCCATGACCAAATTCTCTTTGAAGGTATGGAGAATAGCTTCTCGAACTGTAAGTGTTTGGTCAACTGCTTGGACCTTCGAGACACCTGACATGTATGAGAGAACTGAAGGTGGATTTTGTCCATATACTGCTTCAAAAGGAGTCATGCATGTAACCATTCCGCTAGTGGTAACCATTGAGCCCACTAATTTTTCCTTTCAGATGAAAAACACCTCAAATATGTCTCCAAACACTTGTTGACAACTTCACTCTGACCATCAGTCTGGGGATGATAGGTTGTGCTAAGATGCAATTGGGTGCCCTATATCCTGAATAGTTCTTTCCAAAAATTGTTGGTGAAAGTGGGGTCTTGATCAGAAACAATGTAATGAGGCATGCCATGAATCTTGAAGACATGATCCAGGAAAAATTGAGCCATAGTGGAGGGGGTAAATGGGTGTTGAAGAGCATGGAAATGAGCATACTTGGAAAGATGATCAACGACCACCATGATGACTGACTTATTGCCCAATTTAGGTAAGCCCACAATAAAATCCATAGAGATGTCCCTCCAAATAGTAGGTGGAATCAAAAGTAGTTATAGTGTGCCAAGAGCTTTGACTGTTTTTCCCTTGTTGTGTTGACAAATATCACATTTTGCCACAAAAGTGCGAACGTCCTATTTCATACCATCTCTAAAAAAGGAATGTTTGATCTTGTCATAGGTTTTGGTAAACCATGAGTGCCCAAATGTGGGTGTATCATGAAGCTCAAAAAGCACCGTGGATTTAAGTTGTGATTGTTTACTTAAATACAAATGACCTTTGTAGCAAAGATCATCGTTGTGCCAAGAGTACTTGAGGGAAACTGGAGAATTGGATTGCAATTGTTGGATCAGATGCAAAATTTTTGGATCTTGTAGCCATTCCTGGAGAACAGCTTGGAGCCAATATGGTACAATGAAGGAGAGGGAAAAAGGGGATCCTTCATCTTCATATTTTCTTGAAAGAGTGTCAGCAACCACATTTTCTTTGCCTTTCTTGTAAATGATCTGATAATCATAGCCAAAGAGATTTGTCACCCATTTTTTTTTCTCTGGGGAGGAAGGTCGTTGCTCCAGAAAATACTTGAGGATTTGATGATTTGTCTTAATTTGGAAGCGTTGCCCCAATAGATAAGAGCTCCAAAGATCTACTGCATGTAGAATAGCCAACATTTCCTTTTCATAGATTGATTGACCCAAATGTCGCTCTGATAGTTGTTTGCTAGTAAAGGCCAAAGGCCAACCATATTGCATAAGGACTGCTCCAATTCCTCTCTCAGAAGCATCACATTCTAGGACAAAGGTATTTGTGAAATCAGGAAGGGCCAGGACCGGGGTGGTGCACATAGCCACCTTCAAGGCTTGAAAGGCCTGATCAAATATGGGAGTCCAAGTGAAATAATTCTTTTTAAGGAGAGCAGTGCGAGGCGCCACAATATTTCCATAATTCTTAACAAACTTGTGATAATAGAATTTTAACCCCAAAAAACCATGCAAGATTTTGAGAGTCTTGGGGTGAGGCCAGTCCTGCATAGCTTCGATCTTCTTAGGATCCACCCTGACACCTGCCTTTCCAACAACATGACCCAAGTACTCGACTTATGAGGCCCCAAAAGCACATTTAGATTGTGTGAGGAAGAGTTGGTGCTGAGAGAGTAGATGTAGAATTTGATCCACATGAGCAAAATGGGTTTTCCAAGTTTTACTATAGATGAGAATATCATCAAAGAAAACTAAGACAAATTGACAGAGAAAAGGACAAAAGACATGATTCATGAGGCTTTGGAAAGTGGAGGGAGCGTTACACAAGCCAAAGGGCATGACCAAAAACTCATAGTGGCCCTCATGAGTTTGAAATAAAGTCTTAGGAATGTCTGCCTCTTTCATATGTATCTGGTGGTAGCTAGAACGAAGATCAAGTTTAGTAAAGAACTGGGCACCACTCAATTCATCCAAGAGATCATCAATGACAGGAATGAGAAATTTGTCTTTTATGGTGAGTTTTTTGAGGGCGCGAAAGTCATGACACATGCGCCAAGAGCCTTATTTCTTAAGTACCATGATTGAAAGAGAAGAATAGGGACTCGTACTAGGACATATAATGCCTGTGATAAGAAATTCTTGAACAATTTTCTCAATTTCATTTTTCTGGGCAAAGGGATGACAATAGGGACAAACATTGGGAGGAAGGTTGTCGGAGACAAGGGGAATGGAATGATCATGAACACCACGGGAAGGAGGGAGTCCCCGAGGAGTGGAAAAACAACTTGATGTTTGGAGAGGATGGATTGGAAGTCCGATGACACATAGGGTGTCTCAGTGGTGTGAATGGAATGGAGTTGTGCAATAATGCCAAAATGACCTTTTTTGAGGAGCTTGTGCATGCGATGGAAACTGATGATCTTAGGGGAAACTGTTGTGATGCCTTGTAACTTATACTGGTGGCCCTCCTGGTTGAATTGCATGGTTAATTCCTTAAAATCCATGAGAATGGGACCCAGATTCCTGAGCCATTCGACACCCAACACAATGTCACAACCACCCATGTCGATAGAAAACATATGAGAATTCATATTGTACTGACCAATTTGGAGACACACATTTTCACAATGCCCCCCACATTTCATGGATCCACAATTGGCAATCATGTTTTGAAAATTATTGTCTGCACAGATATAGAAATTATTTTCTTGCACAATGCGATGATGAATAAAATTATGGGTGCTTCCACTGTCAACAAGGATGATGACCTTCTGATGCTTAATGTAACCAATTAGATTGAGGGTTTGGGGAGAAGAGAAGCCAGTGAGAGCATTAAGGGAAATGACCAGTTCAACTTCGGAGGGTCAGAAGGTGGAGTCATGTCAGTGGGTTCAGGTGACTCAGCCACAGGGGGAGCCTCAACATCTTCTTCAACAACATCCTCGGAGATGGACATAAACAGATTTTGTTCCTTACACTTGTGCCCAGGAAACTATTTGTCATCACAATTATAACAAATTCCCTTGAGTTGGCATTCATCCATTTCCACCCTAGTCAATTTTTGGATCTTTAGGGGAGTGGAAGGAGGAGTGGGAGTGAATAGTTTAGGGTGAGTAATAAAGGATGGTTTTCTGGTATGAGAAGAGACACCCTGTTGTGCTTCCTTAGATCTTTTAGTAGCTTCCACCCAACTATGAGGCTAAACCATGAGGACATGGCCATAAATATCGTCCTTGAGGCCACTGATAAAACATTCTCGGAAAAAAGCATCAGATATGCCCTTTGTGTGGAAAGCCAATCACTCAGAAGTAGCTATAAAGTCCTCCACTGTGACAGATTGTTTCAACTTTGTCAAATGACCTAAATGGTGTGTGTCAGTGTCAAAGAGTTCATAAAGTTCTGCAACAAATTGTGTCCAATCCACATACCCTTGGCAAACATTTTTTCACCATTTCCACCATTTCCAACGTTCTGGATCTAGATGGAGAACACCATACCTTAGTTTGTCCAGCTCATCAGTAATGTCATACAAAGAGAAATAATGTTCCATTTCAGTGACTCGGCCTATGGGATCTAAGCTATCAAATTTGTTCACCTCCACGCGAGAGGGACGCAGGTCCCGCTGAAAGTTGTGGGGAGGAGAAGAGGTGGATTGGGAGGATTTAGGACCATCAGGGTTATAAGGTGTGAAAGAAGAGAAAGGATATGTGGTGGGTTTAAACAAGGCAGTCAAATTGGTCACTGCGTCCTAGCATTGTTGACAGGTGGAAGACAATTGAGTGATGGTTGTAGGAAGTGATTCGAGTGGAGTAAGCTGGGAGTTGATGTTACCAATACTAGACATGATGGAAGAGATATCAGTCCAGGTTTGGTCATGATCTTTGGCCAAGGTGGTGAGATGTTGTTCCCAATCTTGGCTACGAGTGTGGGCCATGGGGATGGGATAGGGGGGAAAATGGGATCGCACAGAAATGAGTTACTGGTGATTGGTACCACTACAATCAGTGCAAAGAGAGGAAGTCAATTCGATAGATGCCCAATAATAGGGGTGTTGGAAAGGGGTTGGGTCCACAAAAAAACTTTTGTTAAAAAATGATAGGTATAACTGTGATCAGGGCGAAGAGAGGAATCCAATGGGATAGATCTCAAATAATGGCACCGGCAATTATACTTCGATTTGAAGAATACTGTAGTGATGAAATGGCCAAATGTTTAATAGGAAAAAATGTGTAGGAATTTCACAACCAGAATGCAGAAGGTACAGTTGCACGACAATAGATCTTGTCTATTCTATTTCTATTTCCATTCCAAAGGTTAAGGTATTCAGGGTTTCTACAGACAAGGGTTTTCCCTATTCTATAGCTCTATGATATACGTACGGGGTCCAACAGTAGTACTCGATCCAATATCTCAGGGCACTAACTAAGGAGGCTAGACCGTGACCTTAGTCATACTACCCAACTATCCAGGTACTAGAGAGTATCTTCCCAAGTGTTTTTCTCGGTGGCACTATAGCAGTCAGGTGGCCGATTGGTTTATCTATGGAGGGCTTCAAGATATCTAGGTTGATCCATATATAGTTGTTGTCTGATACACTACCACTCGAAGGGGTACCAAAAGGGGTTACAACGGTGGCCAACAATGTGTGCTTAAGTACCAGCTGTAGTTCCTACGTGTATGCTTCCCCGACCGTGGATTTATGTGCTGAACGACAGACCTCTATAGCTTTAAGACGTCGTAATACGTCTCTAACTAGAAAAAAAATAACCCACAATATTCTTCCAAGGAAAGTGCTCAGATACCACTTGTAAGGTACCGGATCTATTATAATAGCATGAAACATAAATATTGCAGAGGATAACAACGAAACAAGACAGTAGATGAAACCACAACACCAAATAATACCTATATTGATAGGAAACAATGTTCACTTACCTCTTCGAGGGGGAAACCTCCAGCAGAGCAACGCTCTATTATAATAATTCTCAAGAAAAAACTTCTCATACCCTCTACTCCTATTTATACTAAATCTATCTATCCAAAAGAATAGTCTAGAGGAAGATCCTTCTAGAAGCAGAGGCTTCTATTAGGTCTTACATTTGACTTATTCTTCCTTATTGCTAGGCCTTATTAATATTGGCCTTTATTACATGAAAATATATTATTCTACCTACGTGAAGGGTTGGGGAGGTTAGGTCCCTAACACAACATATATTAGATTTGCAATGGTGATAAAAATTGTAGATACATTAAAAACATTGCAATGAAACATCAAAAGAAGTAACTCTATATTTTCAACAAAACCATACATAATCAAATTTCACCACACAATATCTTTGAAACACATATATATAACTAAAAAAAGACACCACACAATATCTTTGAAACATATATAACCCATAAAAAGAAAGTCATTTAAACATAATGATAAGTAATATAAATAAAACCTAATAATTATACAACCTAAAGCAAAGATTCCTTCCTCTGGTACTGATTTTTCTTTTGTAAATTTACTTTATAACTCCTAGAACGCAAATTCCTCAAGGAAATACCTCCACCACTCATGATTTGATGTTTAATGGGTTGTTGATCCGGGGCAGGAACTTTTATGATTAAGGTTGAGTTTTAACTTGCATGAGTATTTTAACCATTTGAGAAATTATCGAAAGAATGAGGAAAGAAGAGGATTATATATCAGTCAAATACACATATGCAGATCTGAAAACAGT
>ML781280.1:1451180-1470594 GCA_009831015.1 Picea engelmannii | reverse complement strand
GAGGCTCAAGGAGATGTAGCCCGGAGGGGGGTGAACTCCTTTATCATGTTGTGATTGTTCTGAGTTTGATGGTTTGTTTGCTGCAAGTTGTGTTGCTGTGTATTTATTGCAAGTACATATATAACCATTTAAAAGAACATTTGTTCAGACATAAGCATTTACAAGAAGATACATGAACTTAACACATAAGTTTATTTTGCATATTTATACACATGAAGCAAGGTCCTGTAAAGTTTATTTTAATGAAGTAGGGGTGCTTGCATAGCATAACAAGTCAGGCTTCTATCTTCAGATCAAACCTCCCCTTGAAAAAATCCTTCTGTGTAACTAGCATACCCCTGAAGCAGGGGAAAGGAAAGACCGAAGTGAAATGTGGTAGTTACATTGTTTAAAGATCATGGTATTTTTTAATTTTTTTTTATGGAAAATGAATACTTCACAAGGTCCATCTTCATCCCATATATCAAATATTTTCAATGATCCTTAACTCCAAGTTTGAATTGTTCGTATACCAATATGCAATAATCCAAAACTTTTCCAAAGAAAAATGGAGAATAAATTTTATTTTATATAAGATATATATAGTCATTTAAAATATTTTTTCTATCTTTATTTATTTGTTTAAAATGTATATGATAAAGTATAATTAATAACATTAAATGAAAATATATTAAAAACAAAAAAATGATTATTATGATTAATTTTCAAGGTCTATCAAAATTGAACAAAAATAAAACTTGAAATTAACTAAAAACTACTTATAAATATCTTTTAAAAATATTTTAATGTATTAATTTACGAAGTACCCAATCCTCAAAGATAATAATTAATATTTTTTTATATTTAATTATTTTTGTCACTAACAAATAAGAAATATATTCTTTGTAAATAATAAAATGTTAACTTTACCATAAAACAATGCCCAAGATTTTTCAAATGAAAATCTAAAATCAACCTTTGCTCTCTAATTATAATGATTTAAAAAGCATTCTTTTGTTAATTAAGCTTGAAGACGAGGACTTCACCAAAGGAATTCTCTGCTAAAGTTTGCATTTAAGCAAAGAAAGGGCCGACAGCATGAATAGAATCCAGAAATTACGTCGATAGGCTTACACTTATTAATAATCACTAGAATTAATGAGCTTTTAATCACAGAAATGGTTTATATGGCCAGAATTTCATATGCTCCCAATATTTTTCATCGTCACAATAAATCAAAAACTGAAATTTCAACTATTATTTTTCTTATATGACAAAACATGTTCGCTCATCATTAAAAAAAAAGGTGATTAACATAATTAGTGTAATACACCCTCTTTATTTATTACTCCTAAGTTTTTTTTACTGTAAGTGTAATGCGTTTAAGTTTTTAACTCGTTTTTTAACTATTCCTGGGTGCCTGGTGTCAACAACTTCCAATTCTTTATGGGTGCGTGGGGCTTACCAGGTGAACCGCTTCTTTACCAAGTGGCCATTTATAATATACCAGCTTCTGTTTCTTTAACACTTTACCACCGCTAACCATATCAAGGGTTTTTTTACTGCGACCCGTTTCCTCAACTGAATGGTGCTATGGCGGCGTGGTAATCCTGGGTACTGCTAACCATATCGAGGTTTTTTTCACTGCAACGTGTTTCCTCATCTGAACGGTGCTATGGCGGCGTAGTTTCCCTCTACTGTCACGTTCTGCTATGATGTGTTAAGAAAAACATTATGCTATTATCTCCATGCTATGACGTGTTAAGAAAAACCTTATGCTATTATGGCCTATCGACGTTGATCAACCACATTTATGTGGCTGTGCTAGTACTACATGTAAATAAGAAACAACTCATATAAAGATCGTTAAATTGTCAATACGGAAGTCACCGACAATAGGATTTAAATTCAATATTGAGCTAAAACATCACTCTGGAAGTCTACATTGCGTGATTAAAATCCAGCCTTGAATACAACACAGAGCTATCAAAAATTTTCAACTAGGATTTAAATTCAACATTCAGCTAAAGCGTCACTCTGGAAGTCTGCACCGCGTGATTAAAATCCAGCCTTGAATACAACACAGAGGTATCACCAATTTTCAGCTGTAGTGGAGGTTGAAGGAAGAAGGTCGATAATACCACTGACAATCAAAAAATACTTAAGGTTTAAAGAGACAAGTTAAACACACATCCACAGACAAAGAAAATGAGGAGCGACAGAGTGTCATGCAAGAAGCCGTAACTACCAGATTTAAAAACCTTCAACAACAGAGACTTTAATGGAGCGGGACTTACACACAATTTTCAGTTGTATTGAAGGATTTAAGTAAGATAAAGGCCGATAATACTATGTAGAAATCAACAAATGTTTTAGGAAAATAAGTTGCACAACCATGTCGAACAACAATGTCGTTGAAGGTTCACGCAGAACGTATGATCAACGGATTCAAAAAGTGAAATATAGATCCATAGCCTTAGAAGAAGACTTCATCTGAAGAAATTTCAGTTCTATTCGTGGTTTAAGGAAGAAAAAGGCGTCCATTGAGACTAAAAATTAACAAATTATTTTGTTATTGTTAGATACGCTCCCCTTCCCTCCTGCCCCGTGAAGTCGCGAGATTCCTCCTCCAGCCTTTAGGCTTTTACACCGGGAGTTATCGACGGTTGGGAAGAAGCAGTAAAAAATTGTCTAAAGTTAACAAATTGTGTAAGGTTCTGTTGCTAAGTTGTTTTCCTGGTATTTGTTATCAGCAGGCATAAGGGCAGTCATTGATTGTTTATTTATTTATTTTCGTAGTCAAGTATAGAACCATATTCAATGGTTTTATTTGCAATTTGCACATGTACCTGAAAAGAAATTATGCATATATTGATTCTTTGAAGCTCATATCATCAACAATATCAGTTTTATCCATCTTGACTTTAATTTTCTATGGATGTCCAAGTGCTTATTATAGATGCGGTGAACGATATACATAGCTTTTCCTTCTTATAAAAAGCACTGCTCGTGTTTTTGTTTCAACTGAATATATGACAATATATTTGTGTTTGTACTAAGTATTCGATAGTACGACCAAGCAACCATTTTTGTATTCTTCCTGCTGAAGGCAGCCCCCACGTATACATACATATCACTTAGCAACTTCAGCATCAACACGGACCTCAACACAAATTTCCGGTTCGCTGTAAATGTAAGGGCCTGAAATCCTAAATTTTGGCTAAACTTATAAAAATATTCGTTTGAATTCTATAGGATCTTGTATTCATCGAGCCCTCGAGTAAATGCATCTGCTACTTACAGTGTGAAGAAAATCAAACCGCTTTAATTCATAAATAAATTACAAAGTGGAAACTACCAAGTTGGTATCAAAACATATTTGATATATTGTAATTTTTTTATTGAAATTTTGGATTGTTAGTTCTGTACAGACAAAAGATCGTGGATAAATTTAGTGACTTTCTACATCTTTTGTTTCTTCAGCTATACTCTGTTAACGACTTATAAGTAGTTAAACCATGTCATTTTGTAACTCCTCTTCTGATTTAATAAATTTTTCACTGGAAAAACAATAACAATAGTAACCAAGAAAATTATCTATGTTCCATTGCTAATGTTGCAATCTATAATCTATTGGTAATATGACATAAAAAGGTATTCATAATACTCTACAAGAAAAATGTGTAACTAATTCTCAACTTACGATTCTATTGACTTGATAAAACTGTCAACACGTTGTCATTCTTAGTGGATGAAGTCATAGCTCTATATATGCCTTGAGTTTTGGTTCTCCTTAACTCTTCTTAACCAACAATTTTTTTTTCCTATATCCTTTTAAGGGCTATCTTGCACATACTAATTAATTAAAGATTGAATTATTTTCATTTCACACACAAATCTATTAGTCACCTTTCTTAAGCTAAAGTCTATTAGATTTTGACAAAATTAAAAAAACAAAACAATCTGCAATCTCTTAAATTGGATCACAATCTAGTTGAAGGAAATATGTGTTGCTTTACTGGAATTTAGCAAGACGATACTATCTTGCATTATAGGACCATGTGAAAGATGTGAATTAGGTCCTTATTCATACATACTAATCACATGATACACCCATAGAGACTTGAGTCCATGAAAATTTGAGAGGTTGGTCAAATTTTGAAAGCATCATTATGTCTGCCCACTTACTGTTGGATGCCATATTGAATTACCCACCTTAGCATGAATCCCATTTTGTTCACCTCACTTCCCTCTTAAGAATGAATCAACATGAATCTCTTTGGAGACATCTGATAAAATTGAAACGTTACAGAGAATATTAACATGGCCTCTGCGAAAGGATGAGAGATACAAATTGAGAAGCTGTCCATGATTTTTTATAAAAGAATGTGACAAGAAGCGTGGGACTTCCATATTTGCTTAGTAACTTCAACATTAGTGGAATCTAAAATAAGTCCAAATTCAATATCAGTGAAGAGATACAGTACACTAAACTTAAAGCTGTTGTTTATCACATCTCTTTTGTAAAAAATATTAAAGTCTCTTTTTTCTTGGGTTAATTCCAAACCAAACAGAGAAAACCGACATGATTTTTGAACTCCTCCAGGTTAGGTGTCAGTTCATTTCGACAAGGTTTTCATCTTAAATTACCTCAAAACATATTCATGTGGAAGTATTTAAAATATGCGATGCAAAAACCATCTATGGGGTGTTAGACATATTGCAATTTAAGGCGACTCTGACAATCTCTTCCCATGCAGGATAATTTTAAAGCAGCCAAATATTTTCATAAACCAAGTTTTGTCCTTGCAGGAGGTTCGACTGGAATAAGATGGATGCTTAAGAGGAAATGTTACAATTTTTCCATGTGACTTATTGAGTGAATGGGGGTGCATGGAGTAAAACTCATTGATGGTAACCTGAGTAGAGTTTCATATAGTAGCACATTGCGATAGTAAGGAGGAAACATACAATACATGATTGGTTATCAACAATGCATACATCTATAAATGCACTGACCAATAAGGAAAGGTACTTAAGGAAAAGTGGTGTTACTCTTATGTTCATAACAATCAATCGATTCCAGTACCAAGAGAGAACTATGTAGGAAACCATATCACTCCAGAGAAAAATGTTCAAACTAATCTATTAAAAAGAAGGTTATCACAATTCTCTCGGCACATGGAGAAGACTTTCATAAGAATGATAATATTTTAAGCTCATTTACAACAAGACATGAGGCATGCTAGTGTTGATCCAGATGGATGTTGATGGCCTCCCACCTATTCCAACTAGTTCATTTTGGCAATTTTTTTCCTAGTTTTCGGGTCCCTGACTTGTGGGGCCGTTTTGAGGCCCTAAACAATGTTTTTAGGGCTCACTACAATAAAAAATGACCTTTGATAGATAGAGGAAACATGTGTAGTCCTCGGATAGACCTTTCCAACGGGATGTCATGCGCCTAAAATAAAGATCGTATGCAAAAGTTACGATCCCGAGAAGTTGATGTACTAACTTACCCAAACATGGCCCACATGACTTTTGGTGATTCATCTTCTAGGGTTAGGTTTTTGGATGTCTAGGGTTTTTAACATTCCTGTTTATTGTAAAAAGGCTTTTAGAGCCTCATTGTAATCATCTTCTTGCGAAGGAATGCAACCGCCACATCTCTTCTCAGAGATAAGCCGCCACCATCCCAACAAGCTTGTTTTCTGCTGCATTTTACAGTTTCAGCTCATTTCCTTATTGAATAGAAAACCAATTTTACTGTGCCTCTGTTATTCTGTGTTAAGCATATTTTAATAACCTGTATTCATTTTGTTCTGCTCATAAAATACATATCAATGGTATCAGAGTGGTCTTCTCCTTGTCATCTTAATGCATGTCCCCAATGAGGTCAGGGTACAAAGAATTGGGTCTTGAGCTTGTTTCTCTTGAGGAAAAAATCTCTCGCATGCCCAAATGACCTCTCATGGTAGGAGAAAAGAAATATGACGGGACAAGAGATCCTTTCAAAATGTTTCTTGAGGAAGCCCTCACGCAATAGATGAACACGATGATGGATAGTTTTGCGCAAATCCTTTAGCGACTACCAACATGTGACACATCTTCCTTGAGCGGAGGCGCCGCCCCCTTCAAGGTAAAAATAAACTTCTATGTTCCTATATTTGAAGGTCAGATAGACACATATGCTATAGACAAGTGGTTGAATCTACTAGAAGGGTATTTTTCTATCCATAACTTCTTAGATCGAGAAAAAATTACTTTTTCTCTCCTCAAAGTCATTCACCATGTCAACAATTAGTGGGAAACTTTATGTGAGCAGAAGGAAACAAAGGAACCCTCATTATTTACAGTTGTGGCCACTTGGGAATCCCTCAGGGATGATATTAAGGAACAATACTACCCTGTCGGAAGTTATGACAAATTGTATGCCAAATGGACCACACTGCGACAAGAAAGAGACCAAGCAGTGCCAGATTTCACAAATATCTTCCATACCCTGCGCACAAAGCTGGGTATCAAATATTCACAACGAAATTTGGTGCTCAAGTATCGTGGTTCTCTGTATAGATACGTCCAGAACAAAATGGAATTTCTTGACATCTCGTCCTTGGGCACGACCTATCAATATGCCGTCAAAATTGAGCAAAAGCTCAAATAAAAAATGCGAAAATTTGGGCCTGGGAACCCCTCGCAGCAAAAACCAGGAAAGGGTGGCCCCAACCTACAGAACAAAGGATAGAGAAAATATGGATAGTCTCAGGACAACCAGTCCAATACATAAGAAAAGAAGGACACCGGAAAGACAAAGAAGGATACCGGGAAGTGGTGCGACTTCCATAAGAACCCTTGGCATAACACTGCTGATTGCCGCTCAAAGAAATCACTGGTGGCTGAAGTGAAAGCCTCTGAATCAGATGTGGGTTCTGACTCTGAGTCAAAACCAGAAAGGGGAAGACAGATCATTGATGCGGAACCCAGTGCCACCGTTTCTACCACCAATCTCTAGCCTGGTGAACCAGATAATCCAGAAGAAGGAGAGTGACTTTTCCATTCGTAGATGTGAGTAAAAGGCACCCCGTTGCATTTCATTGTTGGTAGAAGTAGCCAGAAGAACCTCATCTCAACAGAGGTCGTCAAGCGGCTGGCCCTGTTGACAACGCCGCACCCGCAACCCTACACCATTGGATGACTTTGCCAATGAAGTGATCTCCACATCAGCCAACAGTGTAGACCTTCGTACGACATCAAGCCCTTCAAAGACGAGGCATTGTGTCATGTTTCTTCTCTCAAAGTTTGTAATGTTCTTTTGGGCCAACCTTATTTATGGAAACATCATGATGTATATGAGTTTAGGCCTCGTAGTTTTATTATTACTTTGAACATGAAATTGTACAGGATACCTGAGGTAGTCCCTCCTATTGCTATTTCCTTGATCTCTTCCAAGAAATGCAGGAAGGTCATCTCTCAGACCGGGAAATTTGTTTTCTTAGTGATTTGCTCTCAGAGTAAGCAAAATATCGCAACCACATCTAGGGCCTCTGTGGTCGATCTCTCCACACAATAGAAGAAAGTGGATAAGGTCATGGAATAATACTCAGATATCTTCTCCTCTCCTACCGGGGTACCTCTGCACTACCAGGTCAAGCATCCCATCGATCTGACCCCAGGTGCACCGCTACCCAATGGGTCGGTCTACGTCCACTCTCTGTTAGAAAATGAGGAGATCAAGAGGAAGATCCAAGAACTGCTCCACAAGGGGCACATTCGTCCCAAATCATCTTCTTGTGGGATACCAATCGTACTGGTGCAGAAGAAAGATGGGGCCTGGAAACTTTGCATTGATTACTGGGCCCTGAATAAAATCACAGTCCAGAATCGGTACCTGATTCCTTGTATCGACGACCTCCTTGATCAGCTCATGGGGGCCAAATAATTCAATAAGATTGATATGAAATCTGGCTACCACCAGGTCCCAATAGAACATACAGATGTATGGAAAACTTCCTTCAAGTCAAAAGAAGGTCTTTTTGAATGGTTGGTCATGCCCTTTGGTTTGACAAATGCTCCAACAACTTTTATGAGGATGATG
The DNA here is from genome assembly GCA_009831015.1 of Picea engelmannii. NCBI lineage: Eukaryota > Viridiplantae > Streptophyta > Pinopsida > Pinales > Pinaceae > Picea > Picea engelmannii. The sequence continues at coordinate 1,462,520 of ML781280.1, read as the reverse complement.
GATGATATCCTGCGAGCTTTCACCAATACTTTTTTAGTGGTGTTTCTGGATGACATCCTCATCTACAAAAATACTTGGGTGGAACACTTGCAACATATTCAACAGGTTCTGCACACCCTACGACAACAAAAACTATATGAAAACTTGAAAAAATGCTCCTTCGGCATGAACAGGGTCCATTACTTAGGCTACATTGTTGATAAGCATGGTGTGCATGTGGATCCATCCAAGATCCAGGTCATCCGTGACAGGCCAGCCCCAACCACACTCACTGAGCTTCAGAGCTTCTTGGGCCTTGCCAATTTCTATCGCAGGTTCGTGTTGGGATTCTCTCATATCGCATGGGCCCTTAGCCAAGTAACTAGGGGTGGCAATAAGGAAAAAATTGTGTGGGGCCTGTCCCAACAACAAGCCTTCAATGACTTGAAGCAGTGTTTGTGCTCATCCCCAGTACTTTCATTACCAGACCTACAACATCCCTTTGAGATTGAGACAGATGCTTCAGACTATGCTGTGGGCGTCGTTCTCACTCAACATGACCACCCTGTGGTGTATCATAGTGAGACACTATCAGATGTTGTTTGTAAGTACGCTACCTATGACAAAGAAATACACTCCATTGTGCAAGCCTACCGTTAGTGGAGACATTACATTCTGGGGAAGGAGACAGTCATCCACACTGATCACAAGCCACTACAGTTCATGCAAACACAAGGAAAATTTCAGAATGACCACCATTAGAAGTGGTCCACATACTTACAACAGTTCCACCTCAACATCAAGTATAAAACATGAAGTACCAACCAAGTTGTTGATTTCCTCAATCAACCTCCAGTCACGACACTCACCACGGTGCTAGACTCTTGCAGCCATGAGACCTCCAGATGGCCCCACCTCTATGAGACAAACCCTGAATTTTCCACCACCTACCAAATGTTGGGAGAAAACTCGATGGTCACTAATTTCCATTTTCAGGATGGGCTATTGTGTCATCTAGGCTGTCTCTGTGTTCCATCAAGTGAGTGCACGAAGCTGATTTGGGAAGCTCACTGTATTCAGGTGGTAGGACACTTTGGCATCGAAAAGATAGTGGCAGTGCTACAAAAAAATTTCTACTGGTCGAAGCTTCGACAAGATGTCGACAAGTGTATCAGGTCCTGCACCACTTGTGCTATTGCCAAACCGACCACTAAGAAACAGGGCTTGTACACCCCTCTTCCTACTCCTGACAAGCCATGGGAATCCATCTCAATGGACTACATGTCGGGCCTCCCATACACCAAGAGGGGCAATGACTGTGTTTTTGTGGTTGTTGATCGCTTTTCGAAGATGGTGATTCTAGTCACCTGCAAGAAGAACATCACTATAGAGGCCACTACCAAGCTCTTCTTTCAACGTGTCTGGGTACACTTTGGGATCCCACAAAATATTGTCTCAGATTGGGACAATCAGTTCCTCAACACATTCTGGTCGAGCGTCTGGTCACTGCTGGATACCAAGCTCACAAAATCCACTGCCTTCCACCCCTAGACAGATGGCCAAACTGAGGTCGTCAATCGGATGATCGTACATATCCAGTGCATGTACAATTTCAATCAGCCCCACACATGGGATGAGAGTCTTCTCTATGTCCAACATAGCGACAACCGAGCTCTGCATAGCTCAACTGGCCACAACCCCTTTCAGGTGGGGTTGGGATTCCAACTATTGGGCCCCATGGATGTTGCACTACCCCTAGTGACCACCTCTTCTGAATTGTCCCCTGCTCCACCAGAATATGACAAAGCCACTCGGTTCATTGAGCGGATCCAGCACATCCGCCAATAGGTTCAAGATATTTTACATAAGTCCAATGCCAGCTACAAGCAGCGCCATGATCAACACTGGGTGCCACATAAGTTTCAGGTGGGTGACAAAGTTTGGTTGCACTTGCAGAAAGAATGCTTTACAGGGCCCCATCGAAAGCTTCACCCACTCCAGTATGGGCCATACAATATCACCAAGGTTGTGGGTGACAATGCTTTTGCGCTCAACATTGTTGGGTATATGTTATATTCTTTGCATGTGTGTGTGTGGGCGCATCAGATTCAAAAACTGTGTCTGACGATCCCAAATTCCTTTGCTCTTTGTGTCGTGTGCGTTGGGCACTTCCTAGGGGGTTCCCAGGGGGGTCCAAGTATGGCCCCCCTGGTTATGCACAACGTTCGGGGCAACACCCCGCAATTTGTTTTTGGGCGGTTTTTGTTATTTTAGCAGATTTTGCTATTTTTAGCGGTTTTCTAAATTAATCCCGGATTAAGGGATTAGGGTTTTTGTAGCTACAGAATACCTAAAAACATTGTATATATTGTATGATGAATGGTAAAATTAATACAATGAAGAGTTGAAAGGTTTTCTCTTAGTTAAGGGTTTCCGGTATAAATCTCTGTGTACTATGTGTATGAGCCATTGATTAATTTCTGTGTACTATTGATGTGATTGATGGTATACCAGGAGACAAGGGATATGCTCGGTATCACTTTCTTCCACCCTTCGGTTGAGACCAACAACTTCTTCCAAGTCGGCTTGGGCTTCAATTTCACAGGATCGCCCACTCTATTTTCTCAACAGTCGTGTCACTTCCAACCACAAATATATCCCACAAAAGGAATTAGGGAATTAGACATAAGATTTTGTTTATTAATATTTCACAATTCAATAGACCTTATGTTTATTATGAGAGTAAATCCATTGCTTCTCATGTCTAATGGAATGACCAAAAGATCCTTCTTACCATCATCACTTTTGTCATTTCTTTTTCCCCTCTTTGCTCGACGATCCTCTATGAATTTATATATAACATCATACGTCTTTTTCCTGTAGGTTCCCATATTACGATACACACCTTGTAAATCCAAGAAATAAAGACATGGGAAATAGTCGGCCAAATTGGGATTTGTATGTACCTCCATCATTTTCGAAATAACGCCTTTTAGATCTTCAAAAGCTCGTAAATGAGGATCAAACATGTCTTTACCAAAGGCCATGAAAAGGCCATGTTGGGGTTTTTTCTATTTTAGCGGATTTTGCTATTTTTAGCGATTTTCTAAATTAATCCTGGATTAAGGGATTAGGGCTTTGGTAGCTACGGAATACCTAAAAACATTGTATATATTGTATGGTGAATGGTGAAATTAATACAATGAAGAGTTGAAAGGTTTTCTCCCGGTTAAGGGTTTCTGATATAAATCTCTGTGTACTATGTGTATGAGCCATTGATTAATTTATGTTTTTCTTAAGAATCTATATGCATTGATTTACTTCATAGGTTTAAAACTTACAAACATTCCCCCTTTCCTTGGCCTACACCTAGTCTTCAACGTGGCCTCCTTCGACCATATTTCCCACCATTCTTGGACACCTCAGAGATAGCAGAAAAATTGACACCAACAAAGCTCAACCCTGACTGCATGCAACATGAATCCAATGATCAAATTGTGGACACACAGATCAAGGGCACCCGACAACAAAGGATCCAACTTTATCGAGTTGTCAAAGTAGGGCAACTGCTGCACCAGGGCAAGTGGCTCACCCGGGGGCAAATTCAACAGAAATTTCCTCATCTGATGGGGGAACTCAATGCAATGGAGGACATTTCTTCCTAAGTGGGGGAGGATTGATCCAAATGGATTTTGGTGGCCTCCCACCTATTCCAAATGGTTCATTTTGGTAGTTTTTTTCCTAGTTTTCGGGTTGCTGACTTGCGGGGCCGTTTTGAGGCACTAAACAACGTTTTTAGGGCTCGCCACAGTAAAAATTAACCTTTGATAAATAGCGGAAGAATGTGTAGTCCTTGGATAGACCTTTCCAACGTGCTATCGTGCACCTAAAATGAAGATCGTATGCAAAAGTTACAACCCTGAGAAGTTGATGTACTAACTTACCCAAACGGGGCCCACATGAATTTTGGCGCTTCATCTCCTAGGGTTAGGTTTTTGGATGTCTAGGGTTTTTGACATTCATGTTTATTGTAAAAAGGCCTTCAGAGCCTCATTATAATCATATTCTAGAGAATGAGCGCAATCGTCACATCTCTTCTAAGAGATAAGCCGCCACCATTCCAACAAGCTTGTTTTCCACTGCATTTTACAGTTTCAGCTTATTTCCTTATTGAATAGAAAACCAATTTTACTATATCTATGTTATTCTGTGTTAAGCATATTTTAATAATCTGTATTCATTTCGTTCTGCTCATAAAATTCAGATCAAGTGCTCATTAATAAATTGTTATCAACATGATTCTACATTGTTGAACCACTAAAGCTTCCTGTCCTGTTGTTCTTAATCGCAATCCTACTCAGGATATATACTAAGGGAAATTGAAACATGCCATCTCAAAGTCCTCTTAAGCAAGCTTCTAAGATTGTATTAACCAAAATAGAGAACAAACTTATCTGTAATATGATAATGATAATGGAAATTCTCAAAATAATGAAATATTGATTTAAAATAGGAGTATTTAAAACATTTATCGGTATTATTATATATTATGTAAGTATTGACAATATAATTTCAAAGAATGATTTTAAACCTAAACATGCTAATGGTAAAATATTATTTGTGTGTACAACTCATATATTAATATTCATGTCAACAGCCTAGAATCTGTTATGTCATGATAGGTGCAATTCTTATATTATAAACTAATTTGTATGCACATACTTAATGAGTATGCCATTAGAATGACCACTGCATTATTAATGTCCAAAGGCACCAACAGACAAGGAAAGAATGCAAACAATAAAGTTTGTCCAGTTTGCAAAAGCAAATTCCTGAAAATAAACTACAACTGAGAAAAACATTTAAAGGAAGGGAACACTGAGAAATATAAAATTTTAATAACAAGAATGAGCACGAGTCACAAATAAAAAAGACAAACTTTCATAGGATGGTCAATAGGATCACATTACATTATTAATTTGCAGGAGTTTTCTTGTTTCATGGGTCAATGTTCAGTGAGTTTCTTTTTCCTCTTCTTCTCTTTAAACATGTATGGTGCTCTAGCCAAGCGAATTACTAAATTTTTATTATTTTTTTCAATAAATTATATCTATATGAATGCCCAAATGTATTCTTTTGTTTCCCGCGTATCAACCAATATGTGTGGAAGGGGGAAGGGAGACATATTAGACCTTTTTCTATTGTTCATTCCATCTATGTTTTGTTCCTCTCCATGCAGGAAGGGAATAAATAACTCGATCAAAATTTATCCAGCACATCCAAATGTATTCATGCAACCACAACTAGTGAGCTGGGATTAATAAAAAGCACTTTCAACATAAGGCTATAAAAGGTACCTACCAAAACATATAAATATAGTAGCATTGCATGAAGTGTTACATGGAAACAAAGGCTATAAGGGAACCTACCAAAACATAGGACTGTAGTAGGATTGCATTAAGCATTTATGAGATAGATAAAGAACCAAGAAAAGAAATAAAAATTGAATAAACCCCAATTGAAAACAAGAAACATATATTATAACTTATTTCCAAAAAGCATTACATCTTTAGCGAGTGTGAGTGTTTCCCATTACAATTGAGCATATCTCATCATTTATAGAAACAACACACCTGATCATATTAGAGCTTGGACATCAAACATTGGTATATTAAAAAAGAATGTTCCTTAACGAGTCTGTTATTAATAATGTATGTTCTCTAGATAAATAAGAAAGCAAAGGTTCATTCATACAGATCAATAGATCATATGTAGATAGAACTTAAATACAATCCGTGGAACAATGGAACAATTACCTAAAAATTGTCATCACTTTCTCTCAACGCGACATCTGATTTGAGCTTCTTGCACATGCATATCTTTCTGATGTAGACCACCATAATAGCATGTCTCTACCCCCAGCATAAATCATCATGAGAACAAAAATACATGGTCCTTACATATGTGAAGTCAAAATTCACAAGTGAAGTACAGATACATACAAATAAAGAAAGGAAGCCTGATCCAGGATCTTTCTAGTACATCCAAAAATGGCAGACAAACCCAGAACAAGTCCTTGAGCACATGACCATATCCCAATTTCACCTTCAATAATAGTTCCTTACAATTTGAAGCCAAGCAATGACACAAGCAAAAACAGGATCAATTCCAATGCCACTAGGAGTTGTTGAAGTGTAGAATTGGAATTCCTACTGAGAGTTTGTAGGATCATCACTACTTTCACCCTGTTGTTGATGAATGGAACCCATGAACTGGTGCTTTGATTTAGTATTTTTATTATAAGCACTCAGTGCAGCGATCATTCCCAAATTCCCTTCAGTCTCAAGACCTAACCCAGTTCCAGCCTGCTACGTATCCTGCAACAACATGGAGGTCAAAGGCATATGTCTCAAGTTCCCACCTAGAAATTCCAACCCCATTCATCCAGGGAGATTGAGTATAGGAATAATCATGCCACTGGGAAAGACAAATGTAAGTGACATAACTCCAAGATTGGTCATAGAAGAGAGATTGGTGGAACCAGGAGGGGCCATCGCGCTACCGCAACACTAGCCATGCTGTACATGGGACCTACAAAAGCAAAAGCAAAAGTCCATATCTGCTGATTAGAGGGACCTCCACCAACAATACCATGAGTCGAGGCAGAGCTTCCCATGACAGGAAGCATTCAGAATGCTCCGAGCATGGAACCCCCTCTGTTTGGAGTCATTTCCCACATGGAAATAAGACTTGAGGCCTGTGGAGGGGTGGTGTTATGAGACAATGGTGCTTCCTATGCTTGAGGTGGGGAATGCAGTGGAGTCTACCTCTCTTTCTAATGCTCCCTAGAATCAATGCGCGATCAGTCACTAATACATGCTTTGATCAATGAACAAAACAGGTGGAGATTTCTAATACACTATGCATAGATGGCAAAAGTCTGTAAAGGAACTGTGCCCTTAAACTTTTCAAGCGAGTGATCACTATCCACCCTGTGACATAGTCATTAGGATTGTTGTCAATGTAACATGGGCATTATGGACATACAATATACATGGCATGTTGCAACTCATCTGGTAAAGTTCTCTGCCAGTAAGTCTCCATAACTAGCATAATTATAAAGATTACTTTGTTTATGAAAATAATATTTAATGTATAATAAAGTTGTATTTATTTGTTATTAGGTTTTCAATTGAGTACGATAGATATACTAGCACAGTCGCTAACTCGCGGCTGGTGAATGCCAAAAGGCTTACAACTGAGGAAATCCGAGGTAGAGGAAACGCGTGGACAGTTGATTAAATCCGTGATAGCATGGAAACATGGCTTGTCTAATACGTGTAATTTTCAAGAATGAAGTTGAAGGAGTGCCTGCTAAACGTGGTAATCTCAAAGGTTAATTATTTAAACGTGGCAATCATATGATGTTACAGTAATTTCTTAATATGATTAGGTAAATGTTAAAAAGTAAACAGGTTAACTGATGCATTTGTAAATGTAATGAAGTTATCAACAATAAATTTGACTCATTGATTTTGGAGGATGACTAAGAATATACCGACATCTTCAATGTGTAGCCATAAGATTATAATTTAAGATTAAAAGAAGATTAATTGTGGCCATCTCCAATAGGTATACGCCTTTTGGCGTAATTAAATTTATTTGATATATTATATTATATTTTTTATTTTAATTTATTTCATTTTATAGAAAATTTGAAAATATTTTAAAAATATTAATTATTGTTTGGATGATGAAATTGTATCTATATTTATGTGAAACATTATTTTAAATGTTGAAATAGTTTACCATGCAATTTGTTTGCAAACCATTAGTTGACAATTTTAAGATTAAAAGGTTTATAAAAGTTTTGAAAACAAATATGTTATATATATTTGTAATGATAAGTATATGATATATTTTTAAGTAAAGATTTGATATGTAATTCCATTAAATATAATAAGTAAAAAAGTAGGAGATAGGTAAGAGATTAACTGACTTTAAGAAGGTAAGAGATTACTTACAATTGTTTAAACTAATATATTAATATGTTATTTTCATCTAACATTAATTTATAATTACTAATTTAAATTTATTTTACTTTTAATCTATCAAATATCTAAAAATAAAATAAATTAGAAATTGAATTTTTAGAAATATAAATTCATTTTTAAAATATAAATAATTGAAAACAAATACTTACTTAAAAAGAGATTTGATCATTTTTATATGTAACTTTGTAAATTAAGATGATATATAAATATTCTTCAAGTGAATAATATAAATAAATAAATAACTATAAATAAAAAGTCAAAATAAATAAATATTATTATTAATAAATAAATAATATAAATAATTTTTCATTTTTATGTTTTGAGATTATATTATATAATTTTACACTTTTATTATCGATTTTATTTTACATTAATATAACGATACAACACTTATTTTTTTATAATTCTCCCTCACGTATAAACCTCTCAATATAATAAAAACAATTTATAAAAAATAAATTAATACATATACAAAAGTTCCCATGTATAAAAATTAAATTAATTATAATATTTTTTTTAAAATAAAAATGGATCCATGTATTAATAATATCTGTAAACTATACAATGTCAAGTGTGAGCCATCTGTTCTATTATAGAAGGGAAACCAGAACAAGTGGCTTTTAGATGCTTCGAGTTGGACATATCATCCTGTAAGCTAGAACTGTTTGAACAAAACTGCTTTAACAAAATTTTGCATCCTATCTGTGTAGAAAAAAATGTATGAACATTATTAAGGTGGCCTCTATGACCAGCTATTAACAGGACTACTATGAACCAAGCTACATAAACAATGTAGGGGAAAATTGTTTGTCCTTCTAGTCTGCTACGATAGTAAACTAAGAAATTAATCCTGCAACTGGAAATAACGAAGAACAATAACATGGAGACTTCACTCCATTGTCGAGCCTGGTTGTCCATGGATGTTGTAGACCGAGGTGAACCACTAGCCGCATGTTGAGCATCGAGTTCGCACAGGAGCACTCGCTAGTGCGACAAACAAAATGTCCATTCTTTGGCCAAGGATGCGCTGAGAGTGCATCTGATCTTCCTGTTTCTGCTTGATTTCAAAGATGAGTTGGAGGTGATCCTTCCCAAGGCCATTTTCAAATTGCTAGGGCTCCTCCTCCTCCTTTTCCTCGTTGGCGACCTCTGTGGTGTTCTCATTGGCAGCCACTGTGTTTTCCCCCGCTATGTTTTCTTCCTCCACCATACATCTACCATCTCCGTAGTAGGAGTTCTGTGGATTGAGTTTTTTTGGGGGGCAAGAGATTGGTGGCTAGAGGAATGCGCACGCACGAAGGTGGAACTTCCTCCTTAATCGAGCTTAGGCCATGGAGCAGATGAGGGGTGGATGGATGAATGTATGCACATGAAGGTGACGCTTCCTCCTTCACCAGGCTGACACCATGGAGCTGATGAGGGGTGGACGAAGGTGCCTCTTGCGACCTCTGGTTGGTGTGTCTTGGGCTAGTGAAACGGGCAATGAGAGCCAGTTGGGAGGGGGAGAGACGATTGCGTCTAGAGAGGGTGTTGTTGTAACGTGCGCCCCTCTTGGATTTCCCTCTTTCTCTAGGCATGCTGGGAAGAGTGTGGAGGCTTTTGGCTGTGGGTAGGGAGGCAGAGAGATGGTGCTTGGAAAAGCAGGAGAAGGAAAAGGTGGAATTGCAGAGAAGGAGCTTGTGGGGGTCGAGTGAGTGTAGCAGGAAGAGAGTATCAGAGCTAACACAATAACAAGGGTAAGTGGTGAGAGTGCCCAAGAAAGATACACATAGGACAATAATGCAGAAGTGCTCAGAAGAGCTGAAGAGCACTAACCAGGGCGGATGGAGAATGGAAGAATACACAAGGGCGAATGCCCATTTATTGCTACACCCCCACGAGTTGACAACCCCCCTAGCCATTGGAGCCGAGTTGACAACCATCCTAGGCCTGGTACGCTTGGACTGGCTTGCTCGCGCGACCATTAACCCAGCCCGTCTGTCTAGACATACTACCATAACTTTCCTCATGGTGTGAGCCATGCGGTAGTTAATGGTTGTGGGCTGGCACCCGAAGTTAATAACTCCCCTGGCCACTTAGTTCTATGTGTCCTTATACTCTGCCCAAATGGCACCCGATCCGAGGTAACTTAATTACAATATACAAAAAGTATAAAAATTAAATTAATTACAATATACAAAAATTAAATTAATGCATATACAAAAATTCAAAAATAATTGTCATATCTCATTTTTATTTATATATGTTTATTGAGATTTATGTTTATCTTCTTTTATTATTATTTATAAGTTAAAAAAATCTTAATTTTATTAAATATATTTTTTTATAAAATAAAAAAAAAAAATTTAAATATTCGAATTTATTATTTAAATTATATTTATAATTTATAATTTAAATATATATTTAATAATATTTAAAAAAACATATAGATAATAATCTTTGAATATATATAATTTTAAAATTTAATTGGATTTTTAAAAAATAGGTTAAAATATTTATGGCAAAGTTTAATGGTTAAAATTTCAACAAATAAAACTATAACTTTGGCAAAATTCTTAATATATTTGGGAAGAATTTCCATTGAAAATGAGTTGAGTTTGTCTATATATTAACTTAGTTTTACATATATTTGTAAATAAGTGATCAATGTGATGTCTTAATTAATAATATTTTAGTTTCCTTAATTTAATTGATGATAATAATCAATTTTAATTTCTTACACTTATTAATTTAATTTAATTATTTTAATTTGTTTGATTACTTTAACAAAATATGGAATTGTTTTATGATTATTTTAAAAGATATAGAATTTAATTTTATTACAAATGTTTTGAAAACTATATCCAATGTCTTTGTAAGTTAACATTTCAAAAGAGATATTTTCATCATTTACTTTGTTTTTACATATTACTTCAAATTAAGGTATTATAGCTCTCGTTCAATGTCATATTTTTATATGAATATCATGAATAAGTGTTTTAAACAAAATAAATCATAAAATAAATGAAATTTGGTTAAAATTATAATTATAAAACAAAATATCGTATATTAACAAAATTTAAGAATATTTAATTATATTATCATAAATGTTTAAGAATAAATTTTATCATGTACACAAACAACAACAACAACAACAACAATAACAACAACAACAACAACAACAACAACAACAACAACAACAATAATAATAATAATATGGTGTATGAGACCCTCTTGTTTGTGGGATAAGGGACATATTCTACCCCCTTTGGATTTGAACTTGTGACCTCTGAGAAGGAAACACATGTTCAAAAAATGTATAAGTTGG
>ML781280.1:1440074-1451131 GCA_009831015.1 Picea engelmannii | reverse complement strand
TTTATATTCAATGGTGATATCAACAAATCCTATCAAATATTCATAACCAATATTTTAAGTAGATGAAAAAGATGAAAATGGGACAAAAATTGAAAATATTTATGGAGATTGTATTTTAATTCTCCAAATCCCTATGTACTAATAGTATAATAATAACAATATTACTTTAAATTTTCTACCAAAAGTTATAAGAAATGCAAGTATAACTTATTTCTTTATAAAAACAACAAATCACGTGTATTTTATAGGGATATAGAGGTTCAACAATAAAGGTTAATGAAAAATGTAATTATATGAGAATATTTGGGTATAAGATGTAAGATTGTTGATAGAACAACCATGATGGGAGGAGAGGCTAGATGAAGAAGAGATGGTCAATTTCTCCATTGATCTACTTGAAGATTTATGTTGGAGATACATCTTAACTATGCATGGAGACATGTTGAATAAATGGACTGTAAAGGAAGAAGAACACTGTAAAATGTTGTGGGAGGAAAGTTTTATTGATGAGGTAAACAACTATTCCTATCCTAATGATCGACATAAGAAGATTGATTATTATCCAATTTTTTTTACCCGAAGTGGGATGCTAACGGATCCAAAATACTGAGAAACATGTCTGGTGTAAGCCACTTGGATCATGTCGGGATCTCTTTCAATTATGGAGATTCTACGAATCAATGTTTCCCTCCGAAAATGCACACCACGAGATTTTCCTACATGGGACACATGCAAATCATGGTATGTGCAATGAGGCTTACCTAGATCAATATATAAAGGTTTATGATGACAAGAAGAGGCTCTTGAATGGAATGGTGATTACTAGTGCAGGCCTATATACATGGGGATATGGAAGAGATAAAGGGACCCAGATTGTTCCATCTCCTCACTCAAAGAATGATAGTATGCCAAAGAAACCCAAGCATAGGTAAAATAGGAACTTGTGATAGGGAGGTTACCAGAGAAGAGCTCAATGGATTATGGAAGGGTTATGAGATAGAAATAATGGGGATGTGTTGTTAATATTAGAGTCCCTTAATGAAAATGAAGCCACTCTATGTAGTAAGTTGTATTCTTACTCAGTTTTCTCAGCCCTAGCGAGATTTAGATCTTAGATGTTGATAGAATAAGAACTAACAGGAGGAGCTATAAGTGTCTTAGAGAGGAAGGGAAGGGTTTTGAGGAAGGATTAATTTTCAAGGGAGAAGAAGAAATAAATCATTATAAGGATTTTAAAATAGAAAATGGGTTTCCTTGGTCAAAGTTCTTTAGTTGGTTAGAGTTGCCAAACAATTAATTTTGATGCAAGAACTATGACTAATAGGAACTTTGAAAAAATAACTATGATCGAGATGAATTATGACAAAGAGGAACTTTGATAAAGGAACTATGACCAACAAGAACTACTAGTAGCATTAAATATGGTGAAGGAACTATGACTGAGAAACTATGATCGATAAAAACTATGACTAATAGTATAGTGTGACCAATAAGAACTATGAGAGAGGAACTTTGATCAACACTAATCTTGATAAAGGAACTTTGACCATTGGGGAGAGTTATGATAGGAACTATGACTAATAGGAGCTTTGACGAAAGAACTATAACTTATGGGAACTATGATAAAGAAACTACAATGGAGGAATTATGACTTCAATAGTGGAACCAAAACTACAATAGTCTTAAAAATTCAATTTCAATATTAGGACATTGAATATATACTGACACAATAGTGTATTATATATGTTAATATATATGTATATGTAGTACAAAGTAGTATATATACCAATATATATGTATGTCGTTATATATAATATTATATATTCTAGTATAGTACACTAGTATAAATATTGGTATATACACTAGTATATATATTGAGATAATATGTTAGTATATATATGTATGTCAGTATATTTGTCGATATATAGAATACTAAATATACTAGTATAGTACAATAGTATAAATATTGGTATATACACTAGTATATATACCGAGCTAATATGTTGGTATATACACTAGTATATATATTGACATGATATGTCGATATATACACTAGTATATGTACCAACATATTATGTCGGTACATATACTAATGTATGTACCAACATATTATGTAGGTATATACACTAGTATATATATCGACATATTATGATGGTATATATACTACATATACTGACATAAGAGACTATAATCTTAACAACACATCCCCATCATTGCTATCTCACCCTCTATATTTCTTCCATAGTCCATTGACCTCCTTTCTCATAACCTCCCTTTCTCAAATTCCTATTTTTCCTTTGCTTCCAGGTTTCTTTGGTATACATTCACTCTTTGAATGAGGGGTTGGGACAATCTGGGTCTGTTAGGGTCCTAACCCAAACATAGGTAGAACAATATATTCAGATGTAATAAAGGTCAATATTAATAAGGCCTTTCAATAAAATAGAATAAGGCAGATGTAAGAAGATCTAATAGAAGCTTTTGCTTCTAGAAGGATCTTCCTCTAGATGCTTCTTTTGATAGACATATTTAGTGTAAATTGGAGTCGAGGGTATGAGAACCCTAGCTTGGATATTATTGTAATAGAGCTCTGCTCAATAGGAGGTTGGCCCCTCGAAGAGGCCTATGAACATTGCTTTCAGATTCAAAGTGCTATTTCTGTTGTTATTCTTATATCATTTCAGTGCTATTGTGGTGATTGTTCTAGTTATACTGTTTTTATTCTGCCATTTCTAGCATTTTATTTCTGTTCTGCATACTTTTTATATCTGGTATATTACTAGTGGTATCAGAGCACTTTCCTTTGCAAAAATTGTGGGTAATTATTTTTCAGGGTAGAGACGTATTCCGACGTCTTTAAGCCACAGAGATATGTCATTACGCGCATAAACCCGCAGTTGAGGGATTCATACACACAGGAAATACCAGTGGTTCTTAAGCGCACATCTGTTGGCCACCTTGGTAACCCCTGTTGGTACCCCTTCTAGTGGTAGCGCATCAGACAACACCTATGTACGGATCGACCTAGATTTCCTGAAGCCCTCTTTAGATAAACCAATCAGCCACCTAACTGCTATAGTGCCACCAAGAACAACACTAAGGAAGATACTCTCTAGTACCTAGGTAGTCGGGTAGTACGACTAAGGGTATTGTCTACCCTCCTTAGTTAGTGCCCTAAGATATTGGGCCGAGTACTACTGTTGGACACCGCACGTATATCAGAGAGCTATAGCACAGGGAAAACCCTTGTCTGTAGAACCCTTGAAAACCTAACCCTTGGGGACAAAAACATAAACAAATTAAAACAGAATTTGGGCATTTCATCACTGTAGTATTCTTCAGACCGGAGTATAACTCCGAAGGCGTAAAAAAAAAAAAAAAATAAAAATAAAAAATAAAGTTTGGAAATTTTTTCACCATTATTTGAGACCTATTCCATTGGATTCATCTCTTCTCTCTTATCACATTCATACATATCATTTTCCGGCAAAAAGTTTTGACCCCACCCGCCCCTTTTCAGTTCCCTCATCCTCATGGCCCATACCCGTAGCCAAGAATTGGAAGTTTGCTTCAATACCTTCCAATCTAGTCTCACCAAGACCCAACAAGAAGTGAAACACTTCAGTGCCAATGATGTCGCCATCAATACAACCATGCAGTCCTCAATGGAGGAAATCAAACAAGAACTAACCACCCAACTTGAATCTGTCTTTTCGTCACTCTGCACCAAGCTTCATATCCCTACAGATAACCCTTCCTCTGATGCACCTCCAAAGACTGAAGGTGAACATTTCTCTCATTCCCATAACTTTTAGTCCCATCACTTTCAACGTGACCTACGCCTTCTGCGGGTGGATGTGACCAAATTTGATGGCTCGGACCCCACTAGTTGGGTAACCCAAATGGAACATTATTTCTCTTTATATGGCATTACAGATGACTTTGCCAAACTTCGGTATGGCGTTCTCCATCTAGATCAAGAATGTTGGAAATGGTGGCAATGGAGAAAAACTTCTCATCAAGGGTATATTGCTTGGACACACTTTGTGGCAGAGATTTATGAATGTTTTGACACTGACACCAACCATTTGGGCCGTTTGACAAAGTTGAAACAATCAGGAATAGTGGAAGACTTTATAACAGCCTTTGAGCGCCTGGCTTTTTGGACAGAGGGCATGTCTGATGCCTTTTTCCAAGAGTGTTTTATTAGTGGCCTCAAGGAGGAGATTCGGGCCCATGTCCTCATGGCTAGGCTTGAGAGTTGGGTGGAGGATACTATAAGAGCTAAAGAAGCACAACAGGTGGTATCTTCTCAAAAATGAAAACCCTCCTTTATCCCTCACCCTAAACCAGTAAATCCCACTACTCCCTCTGCTCCACTAAAGATCCAAAAATTGACAAGGGCTGAAATGGTTGAACGCCAACTCAAAGGCCTTTATTATAATTGTGATGACAAATATTTCCCGGGCCACAAGTGTAAGGAACAAAATATTTTTATGGCCATCTCCGAGGATATTTTGGAAGAGGATGTTGAAACTTCCCTTGTGTATGAATCACCTGAAACGACTGACATAACCCCTCCCTCAGACCCTCCAGAAGTAGAATCCATCATTTCCCTCAATGCTCTCATTGGATTTTCCGCTCCCCAAAACCTCAAGCTAATCGGTTACATCAAGCATCGGAAGGTCATCATTCTGGTTGATAGTGGAAGCACCCATAATTTTATTCATCGCTGCATTGCCCAAGAAACTCATTGCTACATCCATGTCGTCAACAATTTCCAAATCATAATTGCCAATGGTGGTTCCATGAAATGTGGGGGGCATTGTGAAAATGTGCATCTCCAAATTGGTGACTACCACCTGAAATCTCATATGTTTGCTATTGACATGGGCAGTTGTGACATTGTGTTGGGTGCAGACTGGCTAAGGACTTTGGGTCCCATTCTCATGGATTTTAAGGAATTAACCATGCAATTCGACCAGGAGGGCCACCAATATAAATTCCAAGGCATCACTGCTGGTTCACCTAAGATCATTAGTTCCCATTGCATGGAAAAACTGCTCAAAAAAGGACACTCTGGTGTTATTTCCCAACTCCATGCCATACAAGCAACAGAGACACCCTCGGTGCTGCAAGACCTCCAAGCCATCCTTTCTAAACATCAAGCGGTCTTTTCCACTCCCCAAGGACTCCCTCCTTTCTATGATGTTCATGATCATTCCATTCCCCTTGTACCTGAAATCCTTCCTCTCAATATCCGTCCGTATCGTCACCCCTTTTCCCAAAAAAGTGAAATTGAGAAAATGGTCCAGGAACTCCTTAATGCAGGCGTTATCCACCCTAGTACGATCCCCTACTCTTCTCCTGTGGTCATGGTCCTGAAGAAAGAAGGTTCTTGGCGAATGTGTCCTGATTTTCGTGCCCTCAACAAACTTATGATTAAAGACAAATTTCCCATTCCTATCATTGATGACCTCCTGGATGAATTGAGTGGCACCCAATTCTTTACTAAACTTGATCTTCATTCGGGCTACCACCAGATACGTATGAAAGAGGTAGACATTCCCAAGACTTCCTTTAGAACTCATGAGGGCCACTATGATTTTTTGGTCATGCCCTTTGGCTTGTGTAATGCCCCCTCCACCTTCCAAAGCCTCGTGAATCATGTCTTTCGTCCTTTTCTCCATCATTTTGTCTTAGTTTTCTTTGATGATATCCTCATCTATAGACAAACCTGGAAAGACCATCTTGCTCATGTGGATCAAGTTCTCCAACTCCTCTCTCAACACCAACTTTTCCTGAAATATTCTAAATGTGCTTTTGGCACCTCAGAAGTAGAATACTTGGGTCATCTAGTTGGTAAGGATAGCTTCAGGGTGGATCCGAAAAAGATTGAAGCTATGCAAGACTAGCCTCACCCAAGACTCTCAAAAGGTTGCGTGGATTTATGGGCTTAACAGGGTATTATCGCAAGTTTGTTAAGAATTATGGAAATATTGTCGCACCTCTCACTGCTCTACTAAAAAAGAACTCTTTCACTTGGACTCTAGCCGCTGCTCAAGCTTTTAAAACCTTGAAGATGGCCATGTGCACCACTCCAGTCTTGGCCCTTCCTGATTTCACAAAGACCTTTGTGTTGGAATGTGATGCCTCAGGGAAAGGAATTGGTGCTGTCCTTATGCAAGAGGGTTGACCTTTCGCCTTTACCAACAAGAAACTGTCTGAAAGAAATCTGGGAAAATCAATCTATGAAAAGGAAATGTTGGCTATTTTGCATGCTATTGATTTGTGGCACCCTTATCTATTGGGGAAACGTTTCCAAATCAATACAGACCATCAAAGCCTCGAGTATTTTCTAGAACAGTGCATTTCCTCCTCGAAGAAAAAAAAATGGGTGACTAAGCTCTTTGGATATGATTATGAGATCATTTACAAGAAAGGCAAAGACAAGGTGGTTGCGGATGCACTTTCCCAAAAATATGAAGATGAAGGATCCCTTTTTTCTCTTTCCTTCAGTGTACCGGATTGGCTCCAAGCCATTCACTAGGAATGGTTACAAGATCCCAAAAGTTCGCATTTGATCCACCAATTGCAGTCCAATGCTCCAGCTTCCCCAGGGTACTCTTGGCTCCATTATGAGCTTCGATACAAAGGCCATTTGAATTTAAGTAAACAATCAAAGCTTAAATCCACAGCACTTTCTGAGCTTCATGCTACACCCACAACGGGGCACTCCGGGTTCACCAAAACCTATGAAAGGGTCAAACATTCTTTTTTCTGGGATGGTATGAAACAAGACATCTGTAATTTTGTAGCTGGATGTGATGTGTGTCAATGCAACAAGGGAGAAACAATCAAATCTCCGGGCACACTATAACCACTTCCAATTCCACCTGCTATTTGGAAGGATATCTCTATGGATTTTATTACTGTCTTACCCAAATCGGGAAATAAATTAGTCATCATGGTGGTTGTTGATCTCCTTTCCAAGTATGCTCATTTCTGCGCTCTTCAATACTCATTTACAACTTCCACGGTGGCTCAATTTTTCATGGATCAGGTCTTCAAGCTTCATGGCATGCCACACTCTATTGTTTCTGATCACGACCCAACTTTCACAATAAATTTTTGGTAAGAACTATTCAAGCTACAAGGCACCCAATTTCATCTCAGCACAACTTATCATCCCCATACTGATGGTCAAACAGAAGTTGTCAACAAGTGTCTGGAAACATATCTGAGGTGTTTTTCCTCAGAAAAGAAAAATCAGTGGGCTCAATGGTTACCCCTAGCTGAATGGTGGTACAACACTTCATACCATACAACTACACACATGACTCCTTTTGAAGTGGTATATGGACATAATCCACCTTCAGTTCTCTCATACTTACCGGGTGCCTCGAAGGTCCAGGCGGTTGACCACACACTTACAGTTTGAGAGGCTATTCTGTATACCCTCAAAGAGAATTTGTTCATGGCACAGAATTGCATGAAGCAACAAGAAGATCAAGGTTGCTATGAACATCAATTTGCAGAAGGGGATCAGGTGTTTCTTCGACTACAACCTTACAAGAAAACTTCTCTCAAGGCCGAGCATTGTCAGAAGGTAGTGCCCAAATTTTATGGTCCTTATACAGTTCTCAAGCATGTGGGACAAGTATCCTATCAGTTAGCTTTGCCCAGTCATTCGAAGCTACATCTTGTTTTTCATGTTTCATGCTTAAAGAAGGTGATTGGAGCTAAGTGCAAAATTCAAACCAACCTTCCTGAGTTAGCTGAAGAAGGATCCATTTGGCTACAAACACAAGCAGTTTTCGACCATCGTGAGCGTCACCTGCATCAGAGAACCATCAAGGAAGTGATAGCCCAGTGGAAAGATACAACTCCAGCAGATGCCACTTGGGAACCAACTACCATTCTGCAGCAATTTCCACATCTCAAGCCTTGAGGACAAGGCTATTTTTAAGGGGGCGGACATGTTAAGGTTCTAGCCCATACATAGGTAGAACAATATATTCGGATGTAATAAAGGTCAATATTAATAATTCCTTTCAATAAAATAGAATAAGGTGGATGTAAGAAGACCTAATAGAAGCTTCCGCTTCTAGAAGGATCTTCCTCTAGATGCTTCTTTTGATAGACATATTTAGTATAAATAGGAGTCGAGGGTATGAGAACCCTAGCTTGGATATTATTGTAACAAAGCTCTTCTCAACTGGAGGTTTCCCCCTTGAAGAGGTCTGTGAACATTGCTTTCAGATTTAAAGTGCTATTTCTATTGTCATTCTTATATCATTTCAGTGCTATTGTGGTGATTGTTCTGGTTATATTGTTGTTATTCTGCCATTTCTAGCATTTTATTTCTATTCTACAAACTTTTTATATCTGGTATATTACAAGGTCCCTTCATCTCTTCCATCTCCTCATGGATATAGGCCTGCAATGATAATCATCATTTCATTTAATGGCTTCTTCTTGTCATCATAAACCATTATATCTTGATCTAGGCAAAGTTCCTTGCACATACCATGATTTGCATGTGTCCTATGTCAGAAAATCTAAAGGGTGTGCATTTTTGGAGGGAAACGTTGATTTGTAGAATATTCGTAATTGAAAGAGATCCCAACATGATCCAAGTGGCTCCCTCCAGATATATTTCTTTGTCTTTTGGATCCATTAGCATTCCACTTTAGGTAAAAATATTTTGATAATACTAGTATACATACCAACATATATATTAACATATATGTATGTCGATATATATAATTCTATATATACTACTAGTATAACACACTAGTATAAATATTGGTACAATAGTGTAGTACATTATTGTAGGTATATAATAGTGTATACTCTCTCTCTCTCTCTCTCTCTCTCTCTCTCTCTCTCTCTCTCTCTCTCTCTCTCTATATATATATATATATATATATATATATTGCCATCTATAATAGTGTGTGGCATATATACTAGTATAAGTATCGACATAATATATATAGATATATATACTGGAATGCTATGCTAGTAGTATATATGGCATTCATATATGTTGATACATATACTATTGTATATGCCACACATATGTATACTAGCATATAAACTACTATACATATATCGACATATGCTAGTATACATATGCGTGGCATATATATATATATATATATATATATATATATATGATCTAAAAATGAAGAAGACTTGTAATCTTGAAAATATTTGCAAGTTAAATTTTACGTGTTAAAAGAAAATGGATCAACTTTGCAACACATCATTAATAGGATTTACTCATTCAAGATGCATATGAACAACAACATAATCAATGAACAGAAAACACATAACACAACAAATTATAAAGGAGTTCACCCCTCTCTTGGGCTACATCTCCTGGTCCAGCTTCCAATGGATCATTTGTATTATTTTCTCAAAGTGCTAAAAAATGTGCTTTACAATGCTCAAAATTACCAATAGACTGCTCCAATGGCTTCAGAACGTCCAAAAACCTGTAGTTGGGCTTTTTCGGCACCTCGTTTGGCCAAAAAATGAAGAAGATAGGCTTCCTTGAAGTCTCCCCTTCAAGCTTGCTGTCTCTGCATCTACAAAATGCACCTCCTCTGGCTCAACCTAGCCCACACACAATTTAAAGCGTGAAAACCTGGAACCGGGCGCAACTACACCACCGATCCAAACTGTCGAACCGTTTACGCGCTGGCCCTAACTACCAAGGCCCGTGGGCACATGGCAGTCATATGACCACGCCAACACACAACAGGGCTAACGTTTAACAACTGTCAAAACCATATGTCAAACCCGCGCACATTGGTAGTGGTCACATGGTATGCCAAACCGCACACAATAACAAATATTTATAATATATGGTTACGGTGGTAACCACCGTAGCGCTGGTCGCATACAATACACAATATGACCCCACGCCCAAATGCACATTATAACAATGTTAAATATATTTATTCCCATATACATAACAAGGAACATGCGGGGGCGCGTCGATTGGGCAGCCTTTCCCAAAGCTTTACCCTGCCTGGAGTTCACGGGGTCGACTCCTGTTGAGTGCAAAGGTTTTAACAAATAAACAAGTGACACGTGGTGGCTTGTGATTGGGCCATGTGTCACATTCCCATTCGCTGCCAATAAAACATGCCATATGCCAACTGTCTACCACGTTAGCGTATGGTCTGCCACGTCATTCGTACGGTCTGCCACGTCATCGTTCATACGGACTGTACGGACTGTACAGTCAGCATCCCTTTTTTGCTTGTTTGTCATTTTGAACAAAACACGATAGCTCTCGTTCCCGACGTCTGTTTGAACCCAAACGAGTTGCATTGGGTTCACAACGATGAGGCCTATGCTCTCGTCCAATTTGAAGCGATTCCAAACCCTTTGAAATTTTGAGCAAAATTTGATCCCCTGATCACACCTCCCCATTGGAAAGCTTTTGGACCTCCAAAAGACTATATTCAGTCTATGTGAAGATGAGGGTAAAGTTCCCTCACCCTTCCAACCTCAATCCACTTGGCTTTGCTTGGATTTGTACCTTTAATACCAACTCGAAGATACTCCACATTTCCTCGTTTTGAAGTTCGCATTCTCCTGTCAAGAATGGTGTCTTCATGCAGTTCTGTAAGATATTCTGGGGAAAAATCATCTATAGAAGGAATTTGAACATGCTCTCCATGATCATCAATCAACGAAGGCTCATACAATTTCAAATTCTCAACATTAACAACTGCATGCATTTGCATATAAGGAGGCAAATCTAAATGAAAGGCATTGTTACCAATCTTGTCGATAATCTTGAAAGGACCATTTCGAATCGGTTTCAATTTTTTACCTTCTCCTTTAAGTCTCTCCTTACTGATGTAAAGCCAAAATTCATCTCCAACTTGGAAACTATGATCAACACGATGCTTTTCATGTCTCGTCTTGTACTTGGCTTGACTCTTTTCCAACTGCTCTTGCACCACTTGATGTATCGACTGAATTTGTTCAATGAAATTTTCTGCCCTATCAATGTCATATTGACCATCGATAGCAAT